>OZ023171.1:1441386-1580618 GCA_963678695.2 Diplodus puntazzo
ATGTTCCCACTCGTATGATTTAAATGACGATTCTACAGTGCATAGCGCGCGAGTGGTTGTGATGGGATAAGAGGTGGGTGAACATTAGGTTGAGTTGTGATGGGGGAGGCGGGGCATTGGTAGATGGTGCTGTTCCATAACTCCTCCATACGTAGGGGGTGTTGAGTGGGAAGGTTCATATGTATAATATGGTTATGCATCCACGCTCGATCAACTAACTCGACGACACACATTTGTGACTCGCTCGCTCATATGTGTGTACACACACATCACACATATATATACAGAATATATCACACACACGTGTCCACAACATATTATCATATTACACACCACGAGATGCCCTACACTCACACAGCAGTGTTTACGCGCAGATGATAAGTTTTGAGGTTATGATAGATGCGTATCACTCTCATTTGTCACATTGTTTGTGTACGTGTGTGGCTCGCTCACTCCAGACTGTCACACTCGTATAGACACTCATGTATACGCTCACTCTCCACTGTGTCAGAATACTAGTGGAGGCGATTGTGGGTATGTGGACACACACACACCTAGTGTCGTCGCGTTAGATTAATACACAAGCTCGCTCACTACTCGTCACAGATATTATGTGTATTATGAGATATAGATGAATCTTTGTGTGTGGGCGATGAACACATTATACAGCAACACAACTCGCCTTGGTTATAACATATACACACACCACACGGAGAGTACGGTGGGTTGGAGAGGGGGGGTGTGGGAGAGGTGGTTGATGGTGAGATGGTTGATAGTGGGGCGCACTTCCATGTGTGTGTGTTGAGATAGATACGCTGTGTGTTTAATATACACATATAGCACACCAACACCTCCACACAATATAATAATAGATAACGTGTTATATAGCCTCACGTGGTTGGGATGTGGATGTGGGTATCAGAGAGTGTGAGGAGTCACTGGAGTAGGAGTCATCTCTACTTGCATCACTGGTGTTGTGTTGCACTATGACACATCATATCTAAACAACTAAGGAGAGTTGTGACATATGGTGTCTATTCACTCTCACACCTGGTAGACTGTGAGGAGAGAGAAACAATAAATGAGATGAGGTGACAAAGTCTGTGTATGTAAACTAGGACAGTTTGTTATATTTCACCTTTCTTATAATATTTATTTATATTACACGCATACACTAAATACTGTTGGACATGAATATCTGTTATCTAGAGGTAGGTTTTGATGAATGTAAATATGCATGGGTTTAAAACAAGACATTCATTAAATGATAATCACCAATCCGCTGGAATGGAAAATATTTTTTTTATCTCTGCAGTCTAACATATAGACAAATTATCGTCGTCTGCCCTTCCTTCCTTCTCTGTTACATGATAAGCAAAGGCCTGGGGTTTTTGTTATGGCCATGTTGGGGTTGTGGATTGTTTGTGGGGTGGTGGGAGGGAGGGGCGGGGGGTTCCCGGTTGTTTATTGCCACCGCCCAAAAGTGTGTTTTAATGTTAATGCCACAAAGTTTTTTTTAATTTTTTTTATTTCAACAACATACCCACCTTCAAGTGAAGCACGAGCCTCCTCTTGTTTTGACCTTTTCTTTCTTTTGCTTGCTCCCGATTCATATTGCCGTTTGGAGGACATCTCTGTACCTGCAACTAACTGCCCGTCGGCGCATCTGACTGCAGATTGGTCAGATGCTGCGTGCTGTCTACCATTACAGCAACGTATGCAGTGTCAGATTACTCCTCTCTTATTTTCCCTTCCACCTCGGGCTGACTAGGTGCTCTACGCGCGCCTCACTGCAGAGAATGCGTCCCCTTGCACAAAATGGGACCCCCCATGAATCGTGGGGCCCTACGCACAGCGTGTGTCCTGCGTGTAGGGAGGCGTTGACCAAAATTGTCCAGGGGACCCAGAAAACACGAAACGAAAGACAAAGGCAATTGAAAACAAATACACACGAAGTTCTGCGTTGGTGTTAGTAGATACACCAACAACTGAGAAGTCACAGGGAGAACCTCTCACTACCTCTGAAGGTGAGATAATGAGTCAGCACAGAGCACTGGAGACTCAAGGTATATGAAGACTCCCCACACCTGGGCTTAATCAAGCCCAGGTGTGACACACACACCTGATTGCAGTGAGTTGATTCTCACACCACTCTCACAGAGCCGAAAGATCGAGTGCCCTCACAGTATTCCTACCGTTTTGTCAGTATCTCCGGAGCATAATCATGGTCTAGAAACACTTTCTTCCCCTCATACATGAAGCCTTTTTCTGCAATGCTGTCTTTATTATCTCTGCTTTGTTTTTGAAACTCATAAACTTTACCACGATTAATCACGGTGGGGAACCCAGGGAGGGACGTGACAGCCCAGTGAGCCCTCTCAATCTGGAGGTGAAGGGACGGAGGCAACTCCAGCTTTTCTCTTAGGAGGGTCTCAATAAAGTCAGTCATCGACCGAGCGTTGTCCTCCGCTCCCTCCTTGACCCCGTGAATCCTCACATTACCCATCCTCGAGTATCCCTCTTGATCCACCAGCCTGGCTTCAAACTGTTTCTGTAGCTCCAGGAATTAAAGTGTAGCATCCTCAATGTACTGTAGACACTCCTCTGCTTCCACTATCTGCCTTTTGGCGTTATCAATCCTGTTGTTTACCACCCTAATATCTTCTTTAATTTTTTTAAGGGTGTCTGAGTTTTCACGACGAAAATCTCGCAGCTCTCTAAGTATTATTTCCAGGTTTGCCTTGAGTGGATTGTGCCTCTTGGTTTTGGCTACCCGCCTCTCTCGCACCTGTTGACTGGGTTAGCTCATCATCCTGATCCGATAGATCTGATGCTAACGTATGTTGTTTGTCGTTCACTCCCACATCTAACTCAGGTTATTGAGATTTTTTTCCGTTTTTTCATCTCGTCTTACTCATTGCCCTTTCTGGAGAATATTTACCTGGACTTTTGTTTGCCTATTTGAGACATAAATCGGGCTCTTTAAACTTAAAACCTTAAAAAGACCTTAAACCTTAAACCTTAAACCTTAAAACCTTCCTCCCTGCTGCAGTCAGACTGTACAACCAGCACTGCTCCCAATAGCCTATAGACCTCACCCTGTACCCTGCACTGTGCAGTATGTCTTCACAAAGGTCACTTCTGTTTTTGCACTATCTGGTCAATTTCCTTAACACCCATATTTATTCCATATTTATTATCTGTATTTAAAATCTACATTTAAAAAAACAAAACAAAACAAAACCAAAACAAACTGCTGTTAATTTTGCACTATCTCATGTAAATATGTATATATGTCTATTTCTTCCCTTTTTAATTTTATTGCTATTTGCTATTGCTATTTTTGCTATTGTTTCTGTTCTTGTAATATGTTTCTGTTTTTGTAATATTCTGTCGCTGCTGTGACAAACAAATTTCCCCATCTGCGGGACATTAAAGGGGCACTATGCAACAATATTAGCAAACATTACCCTAACTATGCAGGCTGAAAGTCATTCTGAATGTTCTTTGACACTTTCTGGTTCGTTTGGTCATTGCTACGACTCCCCCTAGCGCTTCTGGGCGGAGAAACGGAACATGCAACTTGCTGCCACCGGTCCGAAGTCAATCCGGAAGTTAGCCGGCGGAAGTATCCCGCCGCCCCTCAAAAATTTAATCAGATTGTAGTTTTGAAACTACTTTACGGCACCCCCAACACACCCCCAAACATGGAACCGGTAGATATAAACTGCCAGTTGCAAGGCAATTGTTGTATTCCTCATGTATCAGTCGACTAAAAAGAGACCCAGGAAGCCACAGTCGGAGGAACAGAAGAAGAAGAAAACGGAGCTTGACAAAAAAAGAGACCAGACACGAGTAAACATTGGACGAGCTTTTGAGGAGTCCAAAACAGGCGCCGACTTGGCCACATTGCTGTCGAAATTGTGAGTGGATGAACTTTGTCTTTGCAACATGGCTTGATACTCTTTTGAACAACGTTATTGCTTGACTGTTTTATTGTGAGCCCTGCATGTGTTTAGCTTGGTTTCTTGACGGCTCGCTCGATAGTTGGCGGGTGTTTAGCGTAGCAGTCACTTGCTACCAAACACGTTTGTTTGCGTTCTGAATCCAGGTTCTTGTTGGTATTCAGATATCTAGTTCGGTCTTTAAATGTCGCATGATTTGTCGCCTGTATCTTGTGATATGTCCGGCTGAACATAGAACACTAAGTGCACTAAGTGCCAGACATGACTCGCTGTTTAGCCGGCCGGCTTCTTACAAAACAGATGCACATGGTAACGTAGTAGCAGCTAGGTGGGCGGGGGAGGCTCGTCAACAAGTCTTTTCGACAGTGTATCTGCGCCGAAGCTGTAGGGGGAGCCCTGTAGCGAAAAACGTATGCACAAAACTGGTGCAAAGCTAGAAAACGGCGAAGGAATCTGGTCTGGAAACTGCTGCTGCATAGTCCGGCTTTAAAGGTTTTCTGATTCTGATTCTGATTCTGATTCTGATTAAAGTCGGGGAGCTCACTCTTTATGCTGCTGAAACGAAAAAATTTCGTTCCGTGTTCATTTGTTGCACATTGAATGACAATAAAGTCTGTCTAAGTCTAAGTTAAGCCAATGACTCATCTCACTCCCTCTCTCACACACACACATACACACTTCCCTACAAGTTCATGTTAATATATGATGACTGTTATAAGTATTACATTTTTTATGGAATAAATGCCTTATTGCTGACTAATAGGTTTAAGCCACACACACAAACATGTTGTACACATAAGCACATATAGACATTTATTCTCTCTGTTGCTACCATACAAAGGTTTCATTTATATCTTTACTGAACTGTTAATTGAGCAGTACAAACTAATACAATTCAATTTTGCAGTAAAAAATATCAAATGTGAAAACTGGCTTACTTAGCCTGTTCTCCCCTAATGTTTTGAAGGAAAATAAATATTCTCGACAAGCACTGTGGCTGTGTCATTCTTTTATAAATGTGCCTTTAAAAATGTTATATGACCTTTAAATCAAATGTGGGGCATGCAATGTTGAAAACAAAAATCACAGATTACAGATATTTAGAAATGTAGGCATTTCATTATTCCATGCTCAGCTGATAAAAGGAGTTTCTTGAAATGAAAAATGTAATAAATTTTGCAGTGTAATAATCAACAAGGCTCCACAGGTAAAATGCTCCCGGTTTTTGGTCAAGAGTAAAACAAACTGAAAATTAAATGACAACAGTCTCATGGATGAGAGTACAATGATTCAATAGCAAACATTTATTCCAATCATATAGACATTGCACAATTTGTCATCTACCCTGAACAACGTGCTCTGAATACTTGGTGTGACTGCTAGATTCAACTGTCTTTAAGCAATCAATACTTTGCTATTCTCACAAAAATGTAACTATTGAGACATTTTTTTATTTCTGAAATTATTAATGGCAAGTTTTGCAGTTTTTTTTCTTGCTGCATAGAATGCATTCAGCTGATCACAGTATCAAAACAATTAGTCATCAGGGGACAACACAAGAGGCTATACATGCAGAGAGCATCCATTCACAATTCTACTCATTGGATCTACATTTCTACTCATGTTCCACATTACACTCTTTGATTTCACAGGCCTTAAGGACAGACTCTAAATCAGATTAATCATTAAAAACAATGCAATAGAAATATCCTCGTCATATATTCTTTCTTTATATCCAGTTGATATATTAGATATGTTACTCCTGGGAGGATTTCTGCCATTTCTATGTGCCATCCTAAAGGGAGTATGGACAATGTTAAGGCTGTGTACTTTGTAAAGATAGCCATGACAACATGATTTCATACAGGCTGGGTTCACATATATCATGTACTACATGTATAGAGTCAAAATGGCTGTTCTCTCTGATACAGTTTGTCCACCGTAAAGAGGCTCCTTTGAAATGCTACGATAGGTTTATGTTTTGCACAGCTTAAGAAATCATCAGTAGAATGTAGTTCAGTCATTAATTTAGTCCTATATTGAATTTTGTTACTAATAGCCAAACAAATATTAGTTTAGTAGGCCAATTATTGATTTGCATTAGTCTGTGGGTTATGTTTCAGTGTAAGAGAGCACAAGAGAACAGTTAAGGATAAATCTATGACATTTCTCTTAATGTTATCAGTCTTACATGCAGACCCAAACCAACAATGAATTATTCTAATAAACAAGTATTGTGTGTGTTTTTAATATGTCTGTGTGTGTATATTCATCAGAATTTACACACACACTGTAGTGTATTTTGACTAGACCCAATGATCATATAGGTTGACTGCTAATGCACTATGACTCATGTTTGTTACTCTAGGGACTGTAGTGATTAACGCAATAACAGAGTTATTTGAGCATGCCAACACCCTGAAATCAGATAGAAATGGTGTCAGCCTGACTGGGTTGCCCAGTCAGCCTCAATTTCCTGGGAGATTTCCCCGGTGACAGGCAGAGATGCATAGTTAAAGCAAGGTTTTTTGGGAATGTATCTTAATGATGATAGATGCAATTGTAGAAATTGCTGACATCAATCTATTCAGTCGTTTCAGTATGAGGATGTGTTGCAAACGTGTATTTTGTCTTGGCTTAACTCATAATCCCCATATTACAGAGCCTTTTTTAATTAAACTATATTTTTGAGCTGGTTTCCAGTAAGAAGCAATAAGGTTGGGACTAAAAGCCACTGAGACAGTATGAACTCATACAGTAATGGCAGAGGAACAACGCAGTCTTGGTTTTGGTCTTTTCAATAAGAAAGGTATAGTCAAAGGGAAAATATAGTACAAATATTATATCACATAATTGTCTTTATTCCTATCTTTGTAGCCTGCATTAAAAAAAGTTTATTTGGGAGAGGTAGTTTCTCCTAAAGAAACAGTAAGTCTTACTCAGTTATATCATGGTTATACATTTGTGATTGTGACTGCATAATGCAGGCATAAATTCTGACAGAAAACAGTTGAATAGGATTTTTCACTCTCAAGGCTGAGCCACTGATACACATCTTTCTAAGGTTTGAATCAAGTATTGTGCTCTGTGGTAGCCAGTCTAAGTGTTTATTTGATAGGGAAGCTGTCTCTCTAAAATGCACCTCAGAGAAACAGTTGGGAATGCAACTAATGGCTTAGCCGGACAGCATGTCTACAGTGAAAAGACAGCAACATTCAACAATCCTTGCTAAAATTAAATCTTCTCTCGTTCCATGTTTTGAAATGTTAAGAGAGGTTGAAACTACTGTAAGTATAAATATTGCAATAAAAGTGGCCGCAAGAAATGATTCTGAGGTGCACGTCCATTGACGTAAGTGCTAGACGCACGGACACACTTGAAGGATGACAGTTACACAAAACTGTATTTAAAATGTTGAAACCACCCGGATTACTTCTAAAATGAATATTTTCTTTTTCAGTGACTGGTAGAGCTGAATCCAAACCTCAGACATTTTTTTTTTTACACGTTTGAAATGAATATGCTGCAGAGTGTGTGGCAGCTTCAGTTAAGTTAAAAAAAACAACCAGCCTGTATCACATGAAGGGGCAACAGTACTTGGTTAAAAAAGATTGTCATATAACTCTCACTATGAAACACATTTCTGATAAAAAATCTTGTGATATGCACTATATAAAAGTGACCATGCAGATGTTTATGGGGTATAGAAATATCATGTACAATTTAATGCAAGCTTGCTGTACAAATACTGAAAATTACATCTGATAGTTCATATCTCTTCCAATGAAAAACTCTAGCTTTGGCAGATTTTCACACAGTCATTCTGGCACAATATTTGTATTTGGTGCCAAAACTGGGGTGTTTGTATTAAAATTTAAATTTTATATAGTGGGTGCCTCTATAACCACCGATACTCTAATAATGGTATGCTTCATAATGTAAACCACTGTTAGCAAACTATTTTGCATTTCTTAACTGAGAAACTGTCACTAACCTCATGTACTCATTCAAGAAAAATCATTTGAGACAACTTCAATCTTCATAAACAGACCAGTCATTCTGGGAGAACTGGCACCCTCTACTGGCCTCTACATAACATTTGACACTGGGTTGGATTTGGTAGAAAGTCTGCTGGTTGCTATATGGCACAAAAGGAAATTACAGCACAAAGCTGGAAGAACGTGCTTCTCTTCCAGAATATATTTAAGATGATGGAGTGCTAATCCCAGCAAAAATCACCTGAAACAAGCTTATTCTGATCAGCAAAGCCTATGATGCTAAAAGGTTTTCTTCTGATGATGATTATTAGACTGAGGTATTAATTTAACAGCAATGTTGTATATTTATGTCAAAAATGCTACATGTAGCACTTGTAAATGTATGCTACAACAAATCAAGTTTGATTTGTGCTACTATGGTGAGCACAGTGATTTACAGAGCATTCTGCTTAAAAGAACTAGGATAAAAAAATGTTTTTTAAGGTTTTGTTTTGTTTTTTTAAGAAAAAGGTAATTAGAAAACACTGCAACATTTTGGGAAATACGCTACTTTGCTAGCTGAACCAGAGTCAGAACAGAAGACCAATATCAGTCTTATCTCTGTGCATTCAGTCCAAAAATAGATCCATGATACGTTTATCTTAGCTTAGCAGAAAAAGCCTCGCAACAACTTGTGTAACATGACAAAGCGACATTTCTAAATTTGGAACAACACCTGGCAAAAACACTGGAGACAGCTAGCTCTTCATGCTAAGCTAGGCTAAACACAACCCCAACCAACTATCCCTGATGCAAACACATAGCAATAAAACGGATACAGATTGTTGTATTCCATATGATAAATTACTGTTCCCAGAACAACATACAAACATGGGAGGCATTAGTGTGTGAAGTTTATGTTTTGGCCATAATTTCATTATTTCAACTTTGTTTATGAGAAATGTTCTTCTTTTGGGTTGGTATGGCAGTTGTTCATCTTTTAGCAATTCAACTGGGAGCATTTCATATTCAGTGTTGGGCAGTAACCCATTACGCAATAATATATTACAGTAATATCATTACTTTACCTAGTAACAAGTTGTGTAAGGAATTCATCTCAAAATCGGTAATAATATCACAGTTACTATGTTAAGTAATGCAGTGTTGCCAGAACATAATTTGTTTTTTGTCCTAGGTAGGTTGGCTTATGATGATGTGTATGCGCAGCAGGTCAGGGCAGGTCACGTCCATTGCTAGCTGAAGGTCGGAGGATGGGACAGACTGGTCAGTCTCAGTGAATATATCTCTGTTGAAGATACCAGGAACATTGTGGTTTGTTGCGAACTTTGCGCAAGCAATAATATGCTTTCAACTGCGAAAAAACAACGACAAATTAATGAAGCATCTGACATGGCAACACAGCTGTGTGAAAGTTGTCAAAAAAAACACACCAGTGCTGACAGTGAGACATCTACGGCCCGTGAAGCAGCATGCACTCCTGCTAACAACAGAAACTGGATTCCAGAGCAGGGCACAGTTGTGGAAGGCGCTAAGTGGACACGATCTAAAGTAGCTCATTGCTAAGTTCTACCATGGAGGAGATTATTAGGGGGCCAAGCCCGAGGGGCCGAGGGAACGCGTATGCAAGCATACACATTTCCTAGGACCAGCGATGCTAGGAACCCTATTGCAATTGTAAAGATTCTTATTTTTATTTTTCTGCGGCTAAAAATGGTGCTGCAGGCTAAACCGTGCAAGGGAGGGTGGTGCAATTTGGAGGGTTGGTCCAGACTCCTGCGAATATCTCAGACACAAAAAACTATGTATATCCGCCTGCAGGGGGCGCTATAACCTAGGCCAACACGTTTCTGCCTATAACTCCCAAACCGTATGTCGCACATTCAAAAACCTTGTATCCCCAGATTCCCTGAATGGAGCTCAATCACTTTGCGACTGGCCACGCCCACTTCCGTTAGAAAGTTTTTTAGCAAAATCGCAAAAACTGGAAAACCTATTTTTTCCAACTCCTCCTTGAGATTTTGTCCGATCTGCATGAAACTTGGTACGTACACTCTTCAGCTGGACCTGATCTAAATTTATCAAAAGAATTTTGCTCGGTCGAAAAATGCGCAAATTATTCACAAACAAATTTCTGTAGCTAGCTATAAAAATGTAAACTGTTTCATATCTCAGTCAAACTAAATGCTATTAACACCAAATTTGAGTTCCTTGGTTGCCATGACACTGGAAAGGGATGAGCCGAATTTGGCGAATTTTTGCCACTAGGGGGCGCTAAAAAGATGGGAAGCTTATATCTCTTGAACGGCTACACCGATTTTTACGAAGTTTGGTCGGTATGATGTAGGGCCAATCCTGAGGCCATATCTTGAAGGTGGTCATTACTGGTCAATGTGGGCTTGGCTTAGTACAACAAATCCAAATCGGCACACATTCAGCCTTTTGCACTTCCACTGCACTTGCCATTACAGCGAATACCACGGCTCAGACGTTGGCCTGTGTCCTCACTTTTGCCCCGAGCCAATCATCCTTTGCGGCCAACTTCCGTGGGCTCTGCGATGGCCGAGTCGCGCGGGGGGGCTTGGCCCCTGTTCATAACTGCTTGCAGTTCTAGTTATTATTATTATTAGGGGGCCAAGCCCGAGGGGCCGAGGGAACGCGTATGCCAGCATAAGCGTTTCCTAGGACCAGCGGTGCTAGGAACCCTATTGTAATTGTAAAGATTTTTATTTTTATTTTTCTCCTGCTAAAAGTGGTGCTGCAGCCTAAACTGTGCAAAGGAGGGCGGTGCAATTTGGAGGGTTGGTCCAGACTCCTGCGAATATCTCAGACACAAAAAACTACATATATCCGCCTGCAGGGGGCGCTATAACAGAGGAAAATACGTTTTTGCCTACAACTCCTAAACCGTATGTCGTACATTCAAAAACCTTGTATCCCCAGATTCCCGGAATGGAGCTGAATCACTTCGCGATTGGCCACGCCCACTTTTGGTTAGAAAGTTTTTGCCCCGAGCCCGGCATCCTTTGGGGCCAACTTCGGTGGGCTCTGCGGTGCGCGGGGTCCGAGTTGCGTGGGGGGGCTTGGCCCTCGTTCATAACTGCTTACAGTTCTAGTTATTATTATTATTGTTATTAGAGTTATTTTGTAAAAGTAATACAGAATGATAATGAACATAACTAATTACTTTCGATACCAAGTATTAAGTAAATTACTTGTATTACTTTTTAATGCAGCAATAAGTAAAGAATGGAGTGTATTACACTTCCCGAGTAACTTGCCCAACACTGTCATATCCCATCCGAGCCTTGGAAATGCCCTGACTGCCAGTTTTCAGTGCGAAAAATGCATAGACATGGTTTTTATTTCAGATCCCTAGTTGCCCCCCAAATAACTACCCCACTTTGTGACTCTGTTCAAGTTAGCATTTGGCTGTGGATTTGACAGCAGCAAGTATATTTCACAACATGTTCATCAGAAAGCTACAAGGAGCTTTTAAGCAAAATGAAACCTGCCAAATTCATTTGGGAAGCTTGAGGTCCAGTATTGCATTGATTAAGGACAATGTACTAATTATCTTGTGATATAAAGAAATACAACCTTCCACTGTTTTTCTGCTTTTTGTGCTGTAGATATGGGATGGACATCAAATGTAAGTACAGGATATAAAGATAAGGTCAGGGTTTACAGTATACAAGGTACAGTAAACGCATATTTCAGTGCAATTCACAGCATATTCGACTTCATAGCTACAGAAGGAATGCTAAGCACACTTATGGTTCCAAACAGTATTCTGTTGAGTATGTGGTATCTGTACAGTAAGAGACAAAATAGAAAACATACCTCTGTCACATATTAATGTCATTGTTGTTCACTCTTTGTAAAATAATTAATTTATCTATTCAAATCAAATATGTGTTATCGTAAATAGTAATTCTGATGTAGCACCCTTTTCAAACATACACAGTATTTACAGTGCAGGGAAGTAAACAGTGGTTTCACAGCTATAATACAATTGTTTTTGCTGTATTTGCTGCTTTTGCTACAGTTTGAATGCTACTGTGCAATTTTTTTCTTTTTCTGTGATGATTTATATCAAAAACAAACAGAACTGTTTAAAAAAGTTTTCCTTTCCCAAAGCACTGGCACAGCATCAACACTACAATAGGTTTTCCTTAGAGTGACCACAGAGTACACAATGATTATTTCTACAACATGTAAAAGGTTGTGATTTAGTGTAAAGACATACAAAAATGTCATGCTGATTAAAACCTTTTCTTTTAAAGTTATTATGATATATACAGATAATACTAACTGCAGTCACAGATAAAGGGTTCTCTGAAAATCCAACTGCCTTTTATTATTGTTTTTTGTCTTAGTATGTTAGTCTTTGAAAACAGGGGTTATTGACGTTCCCTTGTAGAAAATGTTTCGGGCGTTATCAGGGCTGTTGGCTCTCTCTGGAATCAGGATGATGTTATTGCCTTTTCTCCGCAGTGTGGACTCACGGCTGGAGGCAACTGAGGGGGTCTCTGAACCGATTTCTCCACTCCCCCCTCCGCCACCACCTCCACTGGATCCAGAACCACTACCATCCCCAGGAGTCACCCTTATGGTAGAGAGTCCCTGCGGGTGGAGCCTCTGCTCTGACTGGCCAGTGCTCTGGGTGTGAACAGTTACTATGGGAGGGGTGCTAACAGTGGCAGTGGTGGTAACAATGTGATTGGCACGCTTCCTGTCAATGGACCCTTCACGTATCGAGTCTGAGCTTTCAGAATCTCTGTTCAAATCATTGAGGTCAAAGGATTGCTTCAAACTTCCACCTCCCCCTCCTGGTCCACCAGTCCCTGCACCTCCACCAACCCCAGTGCCATGATCCAGGGACCGCCATCTCCAGGATCCGCTTCCATCTGTGGACGGAGCTTGGATCACTGGCTTGTTGTTTTCGGGGTGGGCCTCTACTCTGATAATTGCTCCAGTACTCCCTGAAATACTACCTGTGGTACTACCAAGTGAACTGGGACCTGTGGTGCTGGTGGGGTCTTGATCAGTTAGCGCTCTGTAGCGAGTAGATCCCTGGCAACTCCCATTGGTGCCGCAGCCAATGCTGCTCTCATCTAAACTCTTGGAGTGGGTTTGTAGTAGGCCCTGCTGTTTGGACATAGCAATCACTTGCATGATTCGTGGCTGGGTGTTCTGCCCATTATTGTTAGTCCTGCAGGCTGTTGTCTTCTCTGCTGCTCTTTGCCAGTTAGCTTGAGCTGTGATATTTAATGTTGACATCCCCTCACTTCCTCCTACAACCCTCATCCTTGGGGAGTTGGTGTTGTAATTCTCTTGAGCTTCCTCTGGTATGTGGACCAGCTGTGAAGACCCAGGTCTAGATTGCATGGATATTCTGGCACCTCCGGTGATACCACTACAGTTACTGGGCAGGGTGGTACTTGCACCTGTGGCCAGTTTGGACATGTATGCATGACTATCAAAGCCTCCATTCAGACCCATAGCTGATGGCTCAGAGCTAGACCTGAGCTCCATGCTGCC
This sequence comes from Diplodus puntazzo, assembly GCA_963678695.2. Taxonomy (NCBI): domain Eukaryota; kingdom Metazoa; phylum Chordata; class Actinopteri; order Spariformes; family Sparidae; genus Diplodus; species Diplodus puntazzo. Next base: position 1,454,891 of record OZ023171.1, read on the forward strand.
GTGGTGATGTGGATGCTGGAAGGACTGGCCAGATGACGAGTCTACAGAGGAGGAGAAGGAGTCTGGGACCTGCAGGGAGCATTTGTGGTTGCTGTTCTTACTTTTCCATTGAGACAGAAGCTGCTTGGAGCGGCTGGAGTCCATGGAGGCATGGTGGAGGGTGGCAGCGTGACGTCTGGCGGCTTCCTCATATGCTGCCATGGCCTGGGGGGTGTGGACCCTAGGTAGGGTGTGACTAAAGGTCACCATGGCATCTTTGTTCACAGGGCTGCGGGGGGAGATCACCTCGACATCTGCACTAGAGCGCTTCAGACTGTCCTCAGGTCTCTGCTGTTGAAGGGCTCGATGAAGGAGGCCCTCAGAATGGGAGGTGGGCATGCCAGGCTCACCGGCCACGCTTGCTTTCATTTGCAGGTGGTGGAGTACGGCCTCCTGGCTTATGTGGGGCAAGGAGCAGGGGGGGCGTTGTATCTGTGGAGGAGGGCTGGCACTGGCCTCCTCACTTGGCTGAAAATTTCCAACTGCATACAAGCCCTGGCAACAGAGGAAACATTATGTATAGTACATTTTAATGCTTAATTCACTGCTATTACTACTACTTTTATGAGTTCTTTGTTGAACCATTTTAGAACATTTGAGTTTATAGAATAATTTCTGGTTTTGCTTAATTGTGTGTATGTGATTTTGAAAAAGAATCGAGGGATTCAATTTCATTTTCAGTTTTATAAAATGAGGCTTTTCAGAGAAACCATTGGGAAGGAAGTGTTTGATGGGACTTGCTCCTACCAGGTAGACAGCAATAGCACCTCCGAGCAAGAAGCCAAGGTAGACATCAATGGCATGGTTCTTGTACTGAATAATCCGGGTCAGACCACAAATGATGGCACAGATAGTGAAAGAGAAGACCAGCAAGGGCTTGAGCAACTTGGATGAATCCGTCAGAGTGCTGTTGAAGTACATCTGTGGACACATGACAGTGTTATTCTCCATTGTCCTTAACTGAGTACTGTTTCGTGTTAAAGCAGTGTGCTATACTATCACCCTTCAAAGGCAGCATTATTTAACATTCATGTGGATACAAGTCACAATAAGTAGTCATCTTCTCCGTAATGGCCACCATCTATATTCTTCAATTACTAGTGACGTAATTGCAAGTCACTATCTCCAATCACTGTAGAGTCATTCAGTGGTAACTCACCCAAAATCCAGAACTGTTGTTAAATAATTTATCAGGTGAAATACTCCACCTATGTTTTAGAAATTACTTTGAAGTTTTTAAAAGTGCATTCCCCACTGTTATTTCATTAATTCTTAACAGCTGTTTGATCTCTGGCAACTTCCCATGCAGTTATTCAACCAATTATGAAAAACAAAACACAGAGTTAATGAATTGTATGCACAACAATAACATTTGTAGCAGTTTTCAGTCAGGTTGTAAGGCCCACTATATTACAGCCCTTGTGTAGTTCTCTAATTATGTAATTTAAAAGCGGATAGAGGTAAGAGTGCTGCCCTTCAACTGTTTATCCCGGTCCAAAAGAACATTTTCAGTTATTTTAGCAAATGCCAGTTTATGAAGTCCTGATTTTCACTGTGGTGTCCCTCAAGGGTTCATGAAGGGCCCACTATTGTTCTCTATATAGTACATGCTTCCTCACAGTCAAATCATCCACAAACATGGTGTTTCCAATCACTGCTACGTGGATGATACACAGCTCTGCAACTCTGCTTGTTGGCAGTGTTGAGCAAGCTACTTGGAAAATGTAGTGAGCTAAGCTACAAGTTACTCTACATTAAATTAAGCTTCACTAGACCAAAGCTACCCCCCAGAGAAATGTAGCAAGCTAAGCTACAGCAAAATGGAAAAAGTAGCTTAACTACATCGAAGCTATTTTTTTCTTAAAACATTAGAACACCTTCATTCCAAGTCAAAGCTATCTCAGTGATCAATAGAACTGTCAATCAGACAGATAAGCAGGCAAAAATGTTACATTCAGTTGTTTATTAGACAATAAGCTGTGCTCTCACTATTTTGTATATTGTATTATCCAACTATTAAAGCACACTTAATTCTAACATCCATGGACAATCATGCACCTTGCTACCACAGCAATATCCACCTGACTTGCACTAATGCAGCGTTCTACACTGTAGCATATGAACATAATTAAACAGTGTATACTCAGCAAATAGTATATTATAGTTGTAGTTTTCTAGTCTGTATTCTAGTTTCAGCTTTATTATTTATATTTGATATTTGAGTTAGTCTATTTAGGTATATAATTCAGCCTTTAATTATTGCATTTGTTTCTTTTACCTACCTCATTGTTTTTGTATTTTGATTTATGTCAAGTGGCTGTAACTTTTTAATTTCCCTTTGGGATTAATAAAGTACTCTATCCATCTACCAGTATCTCATATAACCTGCAGTTTCAAAAGTGGTATTTTTATTAGGCCCACTCTGTAGTAGTAGCTATATCCACATACATTTTAAGCTAATAATTTTGACTAATCACCATACTTTAGTTTTGTAGAAATTGCATTTTTGTTGTACCCTCTGCTGGTAAAAAATTACAAAAGTAATAATTCAGAGTAATTTAAACTTTTCAAATGTTTCTCTGTTCCCACATTTCCCCACCTCTTACCTAGTATATGTAACGTTACTGTATTAATTTATTATTTAAGTTTGTCTTTTTGTCTTGGGATCAACTCGTCTCTGTCCTCCTCACCCTCTGCCATCTTTTCCATCAAGTAACATAACTCATCAAGCTAACCTGCCTGTGTCTCCCTGCAGCAGAGACGTTGTAGGCATCAGCCCAAGGATTAGTTTGTGATGTCACCGTCATACAGAAGTGCTTCTGTCGGCTCCACATACACGACCGTGTATGGTGGGGCGTCACTGACTTATCCTTTCATTTCAGACCGCAGCAGAAAACTTCGCTGCGCTGAGCTTCAGAGATGTTCGTAAATATGTAGCTTGTGTGGACGCTACCGCGCTACTTGGTCAATAAAAGAGCTAAGCTACTGAAAAGCTATTTCATTCAGAAAACAGCGACGCTACCACCACGCTACTGAGAAATGTAGTTAAATAAGTAACGCCGCTACTTGTACCGACGTTACTGCCCAACACTGCTTGTTGGTCCAAGATCCCAGTGAGTTATCTGGATGGCAACACATTCTGATTGTTGAGCTTACTTAGTTTAGATGACTAATTGTTTTTCCTTATGTGAGTGAAGGAATGTAGACTCACAGCTCCAAGGTTGCTGGAGTTGTTCTTCAGCTGGGGTTGAGTGGTATAGCAGGCCATAAAATACTAAACTGAGTTTGGCCCCCACGCCAAATGGTGGGAGATGCCTAAACATTTATGTTCCTGTAGAATGATAGAGGAGTCGTTTTGGGAAGAAGACATAAAGGTGACCGCAGCCAAGTTAGATGAGTTATGGGGAGTCTCCCCCATAACTCAACTAACTTGGCTGCGGTCAACTCCTCTTTTAGTCTATTGGATAATTTAGCAAAGTGACCAATTAGAAGAAGTGGGTGTGTACTGGAAAAGGGACTCTAAAAAGCCTTGCATAGGAAGAGAAGGTGTGGTAATACTTGGTAGAACTCCTAAAACCGAAGGTTGATAGGAGTTCTGATAGGGCAGACGGCAAAGCGTTTTGGCCTTGCTTTTGCCATAGATTTGAGAAAATCAGAATGCGGCTGATTCTGATTCATACGCTGGCATCTGTTTCAATAAAGATTGCTCTATCATTCCACCCAGCCTTGCCTACGCAGAATTCTGTGACTGTCTCTTTCTATGCTCTCTGAGTGTCAAAATCAGACAGGCTACATCATAAGTGTCTTTTAAAACTCTCAAATCCTTCTGTTATAGGAAGGAATTCATAATTCTTAAATAGAAGTTCCTGGGTTTCATCATCTACTCTTGACATGTAACATTTTTATCTTTATTTTATTCTCCGGTCTTTAATACATCTTGTGTTGTTTTATTTAGTCTTTCATTTGCTGTTCTTCATCTTTGTTGGTTTTATTTTTTCCTTTTTCTGTGCATCAGTTTGTAACCCTTGTTCAGAAAAGTGCTGTATAAATGAAGTGTATAATAATAATAATAATAATAATAATAATAATAATAATAATTATTATTATTATTATTATTATTATCATTATTATTATTATTACAGAAGTTATTGTATTTGTATTTCTTTACATTTACTCAAGCAGCTCTTGTCAATTCGTTAAGCTTATCTGTATTTCTGTTGTTTATGTTGATTCTCTCTCTTGCCTTGTCATGTCTCATTTGTCTTCCTGTTAATGACTTAATAACTTGTATTGCAATATTAATAAATGCCAAAAAAAGAATAAACAAACACAACAGGCAGCATTTTGTCTACAGTGGTGTTTCTATACATAACTCATTTCTCATTTTTGGTTTGCATTATCTGGACAATATTTGAATACCAATATGGATTATTTGTAAATACCAATACACTGCCACACTGTTTATAATTACATGTCCATATTGTACACAATTATGTTCATATGTATATACTAGTCTATCCCATTCCTTACCTTGATATGATGTTGTTTATTTTTTACTATTATTATTGTTTTTTGTAATACTACTGTCCTTTGGCTGCTTTGGCAAAGAAACGTCCCCATTTGTGGGACAATAAAGGAATTCTGATTCTGATACTGAAGAATAAAGACCATACCATTTAGCATCTAATCTGACTGGTGTTGATATGTGCAGGTGAGTTTTCAGTGTTGTGTTCAATGTGCTATAGCTCACTCCTGTTTTTACCTATTTTAGCATTCAGCGTTTTATCTTTCTTCCTGAAAAGTTGACACTTTTCACACAGATATGAGTGAATTCTACATGGTGGAGCAAAAGTAGTATAGGATTGAACAACGCAGAAGTATTACTGTTGGCCAATTTCATCATCCTCCTATAAATGTTTTGCTTTGTTAATTTCTCCTTAATTTGGTTCTTGATAGGAGGGTGAACAGGGTTAAGTGTTTGCGTGGGCTCAAACCATTACTCACCGAAACATAGACAGCGGCGAAGGATGCAAGGGTAGCGTGCTGCGACGGGAAGGATTTTCTGCAAGACATATAAGACCAGAAATAGACACAGTGTGTTCTCATCTGTATGTGTGAGTCAAAAGAGGGTGGTGAGAGTGTTTAACCACAGCCAACACAAGCATAATGATATATCTCACCAACCTGCACACACTTGGTTTTTAGGGCTGAATGACTGAACCCGATCAGATGTAATACTTCTTTTCTTGTTCCTCTTTGATATACATGTTAGAACTCCAAAAATAATTGCACCAATGAAGTAGAATTTTACATTAAGGCAAAAAAAAAAAAAAGAAATAGTTCATACAACTATGGTTTTGTCTGGAAAAAAATAAATGATAGTTTTAAAGAAATTGTGTTATTACACGTCTTGGTAAAACAAGTATAGGCCTGTGCCACTGTATGCTTCAGTACATACTACGAAACAGCAGATCTTCGAATATTCAAACAATCATCAGATCACATTTTTGCTTGAAATGCCCATTACTAGTGATATCTTAATATGATGCTACTATGACCAAGTACCAATGACACATACACACACAGGGCCCTATTTTGACGATCTGAAACGCAAGTTTCAAGCGCAAAGCGCAAGTAGCTTTGTGGGCGGATCTCAGGCGCTGTTGCTATTATGCCGGCGGGATAAATGACTCTTGCGCCCGGCGCAAATCTAAAATGGGTTGGTCTGAAGTAGCTACATTAGTCATAGGTGTGGTTTGGGCGTAACGTGCAATAAACCAATCAGAGCGACATCTCACATTCCCTTTAAGAGCAGGCGCGCTTGTTCCATGGCGGATTGCTATTATAACAGCGCATTTGCCAGGCGCACACCAGGAGCATTTCACAGCCGAGGAGACCGACGTTCTCGTCAGGGCTCTAAAAGACCGAGAAGTGGCCTTGTATGGGGATTGGAGAAATCCATCCAAAGTAGCTTTGGTTAAACGGGCGTGGGAGGAAATTGCCATAATTTTTTCTAAGCCTGGCATCCCCATGACATCGCACCTCGGGTGCGCACGGGCCGAGCAGTGCGCAACGGCCAGCTGATGACGGAGCAGCGCAAACACCAAGGTGCAGAGGATCCAGACCCACTACACGCCGTGGCAGCATTGTCAGACCGGACGCACTGCCCGTGATGCGGCAAGGTATTAATGCCCGTCTTGACCGGGTGGCGATGTTGCTGCTGCCTCTCAGGGGCATCGCCTCAAGTCTCCAAACGCACCACCTGCTCCTGTTGTGCACCTTACTCCTCCTCCCCAACTCCATCTCCGTTCACCTGCTCCACTCATTGCCACTCCAGGACCCTCACAGCTACGGCGGGCGCGTCACATGTCAGAGGGAAAAATAATTAGTTCTTCTGTTTAAATCTTTTCAACTTTTTTTGTATGGTTTGCAAAAACGGGAACTGCTTCCTTGTAGATGAGAGAAGCAAAGTGTATGCACGTTGAGCACACGCTACATTATGGCCAAGCATGCGCCCTTAAAATAGCATCTGAATAAGCGCCACTGACTTTAAGACTAGGGGCTCTATCTTGCACTCGGTGCAAGTGACTTTGTACACTGGCGCTTGTGTAATTCCTATTTTGCACTCGGCGCACATTGGAGTTTTCCCTCCACAGATGCGCGTCCTTAAATTAGGGAATGACTTTGCGCTCCGGGGGAGGTTAAGCGAAAAGAGGAGGCGTGTTCCGGCGCAAACGTTCACTGGTGCTATTTTGCCGTTTCAGAAAACACTTGCGCCACAGACCAGGAAAAACCTGGTCTAAAGTCAGTGGCGCTTATTCAGATGCTATTTTAAGGGCGCATGCTTGGCCATAATGTAGCGTGTGCTCAACATGCATACACTTTGCTTCTCTCATCTACAAGGAAGCAGTTCCCGTTTTTGCAAACCATACAAAAAAAGTTGAAAAGATTTAAACAGAAGAACTAATTATTTTTCCCTCTGACATGTGACGCGCCCGCCGTAGCTGTGAGGGTCCTGGAGTGGCAATGAGTGGAGCAGGTGAATGGAGATGGAGTTGGGGAGGAGGAGTAAGGTGCACAACAGGAGCAGGTGGTGCGTTTGGAGACTTGAGGCGATGCCCCTGAGAGGCAGCAGCAACATCGCCACCCGGTCAAGACGGGCATTAATACCTTGCCGCATCCCGGGCAGTGCGTCCGGTCTGACAATGCTGCCACGGCGTGTAGTGGGTCTGGATCCTCTGGACCTTGGTGTTTGCGCTGCTCCGTCATCAGCTGGCCGTTGCGCACTGCTCGGCCCGTGCGCACTGCTCCCGAGGTGCGATTTCATGGGGATGCCAGGCTTAGAAAAAATTATGGCAATTTCCTCCCACGCCCGTTTAACCAAAGCTACTTTGGATGGATTTCTCCAATCCCCATACAAGGAAACTTCTCGGTCTTTTACAGCCCTGACGAGAACGTTGGTCTCCTCGGCTGTGAACCGCTCCTGGCGTGCGCCTGGCAAATGCGCCGTTATAATAGCAATCCGCCATGGAACAAGCGCGCCTGCTCTTAAAGGGAATGTGAGATGACGCTCTGATTGGTTTATTGCACGTTACGCCCAAACCACACCTATGACTAATGTAGCTACTTCAGACCAACCTATTTTAGATTTGCGCCTGGCGCAAGAGTCATTTATCCCGCCGGCATAATAGCAACAGCGCCTGAGATCCACCCACAAAGCTACTTGCGCTTTGCGCTTGAGACTTGCGTTTCAGATCGTCAAAATAGGGCCCTAGGTTTTTCCTGGTCTGTTGCGCAAGTGTTTTCTGAAACGGCAAAATAGCACCAGTGAACGTTTGCGCCGGAACACGCCTCCTCTTTTCCCTGAACCTCCCCCGGAGCGCAAAGTCATTCCCTAATTTAAGGACGCGCGTCTGTGGAGGGAAAACTCCAATGTGCGCCGAGTGCAAAATAGGAATTGCACAAGCGCCAGTGTACAAAGTCACTTGCGCCGAGTGCAAGATAGAGCCCACAGTGTGAATGTCTGATCACATTCTGCAGTGTATCAGCAAGAGTTTGACTGTCTGCCTCAAAATGAAAGCGAACCTGTGGCCCTTTTTCCTCACTCCAACCCAGTGACCTACTTCTGACAGGTCCTCCAACAGCTCTTATATTTACTCCTCACTCTGCATGTGTGTGTGTGTGTGTGTGTGTGTGTGTGTGTGTGTGCACGCGTGTACATGCTAAAACTGTTTACTCTCCTTCCTAAACCAGCATTGCAACATCTGTGGAGTCATAACAATTTCATTTACATATGAAAACTGATTGCACGGCCTCTGAATGAACTGACCCACTTTTAGCACTGAAAATACCAACACGAATATAGCTGTATATATTACTGTGCATCTGCTATACACACACATCATTATAATTGTATATTGTTATAAACACATTAGTAAGGATTTCTAAATACTAAGCAGTAAATTAATATAAATATATAAATACATTTAAACATTAAAGCTCCCATAAGTGATATCATCTCTCTATAAAAGCAAGGAATCTCTGTCTGTCTCTGTGTGTGTGTGTGTGTGTGTGTGTGTGTGTGTGTGTGTGTGTGTGTGTGTGTGTGCCTCAAATATCTCTGCGGATCAGGATCAGACTGACCTGAGAGTTTCAACATGGCTGCTGTTTGGTTCAGTGGTGTGCAACTTCGCATTTGTTTGGACTGCAATGATACTGTGAATAAGTTATTTCATAAATGCTTTACAAATTCGGGAGCATTGTGAGCCACCGTAGCCATGTGCGCACCAGAGCCAATCACTGCAGAGCTCAAGCCAACGACATACCTTAAGAAACAAGCGGATTTATACCTGCGGCGGTGCGAACTGGACCGGGAGTTAGCCGGGATGGACGTCGGCGGATGAGTGACAGGCAACGATGGTCGGTGTACAGACAGCGATATTGAGAGTTGAGAGATTTGTGACATTTAGCATGTTTGGAGTGTATAGTTAGTGTGTTATGTAGTGTTTGGTGTAGTGTGTTTAGTGTGTAGTGGAGTCGTTTTTTTGTTTAATGAGTCAAAACAGGAGAAGCTGAATGTGGAGCAGGCAGTGCAGCTCTTCATTCAGCTGGAAGGAGCTCAGGCAGACCTGAGCATTGCCTGCATTTAAATGTAAATAGTTACACATAACTTTGTAGATGTTTCAAATGTATGCACATATTCAGCAAAAAACAATTTAAATTTGCATTATAAGTAATAAAAATGGTTTTGTTAAATATATCTGTGGTTTTCACAGTAAAAAAATCTAACTTTTTCTACTCAGATTTTATGTTTTTTTTTGTGATTGTAGGTCCATTGTGTTAATACAGTATGTCAAAATGAAAAAATAACTACAGTCACATGTGAGGTTGTGCTGAAAATAATGACACCAAATAAATAGTTTTTAAGGTGAAATATAATGGCAAAATCAATAATAGTCAAAAAAAGCCAATTATATCCTGGAATATCGGATTTCACAGCAAACCTAAATATCCCTGACATTCCACCTTCAAACACAGCCTCATTTGGCCGTCAATGAAAAAGCTTCTTAACCTCCCACTTTTCTATAGGAATACATATTTTCTTACGGGCATTGCACTAGTTTTAATAAATTAAGTGTTAACGGGGCACTATCTAGCTTTGGAGAACAAATTCAAACTATGAATTTTAATATTTACAACATTAATGAGGTAAAAATGCAAACCATTAGTTAATAAAGAAGCTGTTCTGAGAGGAAAATAAGGTAACCAGAAAACAGTTCGAAGCTGGAAAGGTGGAAGGGTCCGCCAGATATAAACAAAGTAAAAATTGCCTTGTCCTTTAAATCAAATCAAATCAAATCAACTTTATTTATATAGCACCCTTCATACATAAAAATGCAACCCAAAGTGCTTTACATTAAAAGAAAAGAAAATGAAACAAACCCCCTTAACATCCCCACTCCCCGCACCCTCATTCATGTAACACACACACACACACACACACACACACACACACACACACACCCTTGAGCATACTACACCAATACGTAAACCCCACCCCCCACCCCCCCCACAAGATAAAGTGGAATATGGCTGAGCACTGATAGACCAAGTGAGGAAACACCATCTTATGGGAGCCATCCCCACCGAGAGCCGCCCAAGCCTACGATTACAGGGGATGCCGCCACAGAGACCACCCCGGCCCAGACAGATAGGGGCCCATACCATGGCCATAAAGCCCTGGAGCAGGACTCCCCGACTGTCGAGGCCCGGCCAACCCCCAGGACGGCACCCCCGCAGGCAGGCCAGACAGAGCTCCCGGAGTGGAGGGCCCCCATGAGGAGAACACTGGAGCTGGAAACTAAGAAACAATAAATGAAATAAGTACTAAAAGAAATGAAAAACCTCCTAAAACAACATAAATGAATGTTAATAAAAATTACTAAGAGAAAAACATAACTTTTAAGCACTAAATCCGTAAAAACAGCATTAAAAATAAATAAAAAAATAAGTAAGTAAATGAATAATAAAACCTATTAGAGAAAATTAAAGGACAAAGAAAAGTGACAGGGCAGCATTAAATGAGTTATACTAAATGAGTAAAAGGTGACTCAGTTAAAAGCTAAATTAAAAAGGTGAGTCTTGAGCCTGCATTTAAAAGCATCAACAGACTCAGTGGCCCTGAGGTCCTCCAGCAGGTTGTTCCACAGGCGAGGGCCGTAATGATAAAATGAGGCTTCGCCCGCTTGAGCCCGCTTTCTGGTCTTTGTCAGCACACGTGCAGCTGAGTTCTGGAGCAGTTGAAGCTGTGAAATGCTCTTTTTTGGGAGACCAGAGAGCAGGGCATTATAGTAATCTAACCGGCTAGAGATAAAAGCATGCATTAGCACCTCTGTGCTGGCCAGAGAGAGAAACGGGCGAACTCTGGCTATATTCTTAAGATAAGATTGGTAAAAACCAATCTTTGTAGTATTTCTGATGTGTGGAATAAAATCAAGCTCAGAGTCGAGAAGAACGCCCAGGTTTTTTACGCACTGTGAGTGTTTAAAAGCATTTAGTTTTGGTAAAAGTTTCTCTCTCTTGCCTTCAGGGCCAATAATTAAAACCTCTGTTTTGTCCTGGTTGAGATTGTAAGAAGTTTTCTGCCATCCATGATTTTATATCTAAAATGCAGTTTAAAAGGGAATCAATAGGCCCCGTGTCATCAGGAGACATGGCGATGTAAAGCTGTGTATCATCAGCATAGCTGTGGAAATTGATGCCGTGCCTCCTGATGACGTCCCCAAGGGGAAGCATATATACATTAAAAAGTATTGGACCTAAAATTGACCCTTGGGGCACCCCATACTTAAGTTCATGCGTTCCTGAGGAACATGTATCCATACTTACAATAAAGTAGCGATCTGTGAGGTAGGAGTAAAACCAGTTAAGAACAGTACCAGAGAGGCCCACCAGGTGTCTGAGTCTATTTAACAAGATGTGGTGGTCTACTGTATCAAAAGCAGTGTTAGATCCAGTAGCACCAGGACTGACAGTTTCTGAGAGTCCATGTTACACCTGAGATCATTAACAATCTTCACGAGGGCTGTCTCGGTACTGTGGTTCATCCTAAAACCAGATTGACACTGTTCTAAAATATTGTTGCTGTTTTAAAAAATCATTTATTGGATATAAACCAGCTTTTCTAAAACTTTACTTAAAAAGGGTAAGTTGGATACAGGTCGGTAGTTGGTTAAAATATCAGGATCCAGGTTGCTCTTTTTCAGAAGGGGCTTCACCACTGCTGTTTAAAAGGCAGTAGGGAAGACACCCGTCTGGAGAGAGCAATTAACAAGATTTAAAAGTTCAAACTCAAAGAACGCATAAAATTGTTTTAAAAGCGATGTGGGAATTGGGTCTAAAAGGCAGGTTGTTGGGTTAACTTGGGAGAAAACTCTACCGAGTGTTTCTGCATCAACCAGGACAAAATGCTTCATTGTCTCCTCAGATAAAAGCGATGGTCCAGGTCTGTTAAAAGCAACATTGTTTTGTTCTAAGAGAGTGGATCTGATGCCATCGATTCTACCTCTGAAGTGGTCTGCAAAATCCTCACATAGATTGTTTGTTGGAACTATGGAGGACTTCTTAAAATCAGTATTAATTAAACGAGCGATTGTGGAGAAGATGAATTTATGGTCGTTCTTTTTATCTGAGATGAGTTGTGAAAAATGGGAAGTTCTTGCCTGTTTTACTGCTTTATTGTATGTTTTGAGTTTGTCCCGGAATATGTCGTAATGAACTGTTAACTTTGTCTGCCTCCATTTTCTCTCTGCACTCCTGCAATTTCTTTTCAGTTGTTTTATTTCAGTCTTAATCCAAGGTGGTGTAGGTTTGATTGAAACTGTTTTTGTGGAAAGTGGAGCCACTGAATCCAGGGCTGACCTGAGTTTACTGTTAAAATGATCAACAATAAAATCGCAGGGTGGAGGTAAAATGTCAGCAGTGCTATTGTGTAAAATTTCAATAAAATTTGCAGCCACTTCAGGAGTGAGATAGCGCTTCCTCACTGTTCTCACCGGGGCCTCCTGTTGGATAAAACTGGAGATATTAAAAAACACACAATAGTGGTCAGACACAGCCAGGTCGACAACAGAGGACACACCAGTGGACAGGCCATATGTTATGACCAGGTCCAGGGTGTGTCCTCTGTTGTGAGTGGGCTGTGTGATGTGCTGCTTAAAATCCAGGTAGTTTAAAAGATTTAAAAATTCAGTCGCAGTGGGATCTGAATTATCATCTGTGTGTATGTTAAAATCACCAGTTATTAAAACCCTATTGTAAGTTGAGTGTAAAATTGATAAAAGTTCGGAAAACTCACTGATAAAACAGGGGTGGTGCTTGGGTGGTCTATAAATAGTCATACATAAAATCGGAGGACTGCTAAAAACAAAGGCATGATGTTCAAATGATGTATAGTTGTTAAAAGAAATGTCCTTCGTTATTATAGAGTTTGAGATGATTGTTGCAGTCCCACCACCTCTCCTACCACTCCTGTTAGAAAATAAAAAACTAAAATTTGGTGGGGAAGCCTCAGTGAGAACAGCTGGTGCATCAGTGCTGAGCCATGTTTCAGTTAAAAATAAACAGTCAAGTTTGTTCTCTAAAATCAGGTCATTGATGATAAAAGACTTGTTCGACAGGGAGCGAACGTTAAAAAGTGCCATGTGGAGGGCTGCATGTGGGCTGGTTGACTGTGAGACCTTGTTGATGTTGACGTGTTTCAGGTTATGACGGGAAGAGCAGGGAAGTGTGATGGGATGGTGGATGTGTAGTGGTCTGTTGTTTGTGATGACTGGGATGTGTGCAGGGTGTGAAGTGGAGATGGAGGTGGAGATGGAGGTGGACTTGTGGCGTCAATCTGTGGGACAGGGGAGATGTGTGGTAATGTGGGAGGCTAGTGCAGTGAGACCTTTGATGTTGAGGTGGAAGTTGTCCAGCCAGAATAAATCAGTCCTTTTCCAGAATGTATCAAAGTTATTAATGAAACCAAACCCACATGCAGAGCAAAAGTCCGATAACCACTGATTGATGCTGAATAATCTGCTAAAAAACTCGGAGCCACGCCTGGGGGATGGAATCAATCCAGAAAATATACAGGTCCTCCCCAGGCTTTCTATGAGGTAAGCAAGCTGTTCATATTCCGCATGGAGCTTCGTTGATTGTCTGCACCTGAGATGGTTCACGCCACAGTGCACGAGGATCGTGTGGGCAGACGGGTGATGGTCAGCAATAGCAGAGATGTGTTTGTGTAAATTCAGGATTTTTGCAGCAGGAAAGGAATAAGTAATGCCATTTGGGATTGCAACAGACCTTATCATGGAGTCCCCGACGAGGATGTATTGTGGAGGTGGAGAGCGAAGCACGGTGCTAGTCTCAGCAGTGTTAGCCTCAGCGGTGCTAGCCTCAGCGGTGTTAGCCTCAGCGATGCTAGCAGCCGGAGCAGAGGAGGGCATTCCCAGCCGGGTGTTCTGCCATCCCGCGGTGAAACGGCCAGCCGACCGCTCAGCATCAGCGCCGGGTGGAGATGTGGCAGCACCAGAAGAGCCCCTTCTCTCAGAGAGATTCACAGCGGCGGCAGCAGCAACGGGAGTCGAGACGGTCTCCGAAGCAGCCACCGCCGGATTAGCCCGAGAAACGGTGACTGAAGCCACCGCCGTGACAGGGGCAGGAGCCACAGCCGGAGGCGGAGAGGACGGCACACCTGCCGAGAGCTCGGCGCTCAGAGGGCATACATCGGCCCCGGCCATGGGGACATCAACTGGGTGAACGGTGACGTTGGATGGCAACACGGAGAAGCGGTTCGTGAGGTTGAGAGGTGGAGGAGAGACAGTCCGGGATATTCGCCTCCTACCTCGACACACCACCTCCGACCAAAGAGTCAGTGAGCTTGGAGTGGAGGTGGAGGATGGCCGGTGGTGGGATGAGGATGGGTCCCACAGGATCGTGTCTGCTGCTGCTGGTGAGTTCAGGATGCATATTATTTGCGACTGTTTGGCCGCAGTGTCCATGAATTCGGCTAGGAGACTGTCTTTTTGTTTTAGCTCGTCAGCAAGTTGCTTGATCTTCTCCCAGAGTTTGGAGATGTCTTTCTTGGTGTTGTGACAGCTCTCACAGGGCATAGCAGTGTTAGCGATGCTACAGCTAGCATTAGCACGCAGCATGTTAGCTGGAGTGCACTTGCCTTCCATGAATTTTTCGCTGGTCCGTTTTCGAGCCCGGGGAAGAGCCAGGTGTTATTGAGCCTCAGGATCAGTTTGGGGGCTCTGCTGGCTGCTTGATAGTGGCAAAGCTGCAGAAAGTTCAGGACGTGATCACTGATCCAGACCTAGGTTTCCCTCTGACTGCGAGCCTGACTTCGACTGTCTGCGAGCTGACCCAGAGCCACGTCTGGGGGATGGTTGTTCTCAATTGTTAACCACTACTGGGTGAACGCGCCACTAATTGTGCGCTGCTTGTGATATTTTCTGGGAAAGGTCAGTTTATTTATTCAGTATTGAAAAAGAAGAGAGTTTAGTTTTTTTAGGCATAGAAAAAATAGGTCTATATTCCAAAAGCAATCACTGTTATAGAGTGTTTAGCAACCCATGTCTCTCCTTCCCCCGCTCATGCAGTAAACGAGTAAATACATTTTCTGGTATCCCTGCCCACTTTATACAAGGATAGAGAACTCCATAAAGAGGCTGTCCTGTCTGCCTGTGAACACACAGAGAGCAGGGGAGGGGATTTCCAACTGCATAGGAAGTTAGCTGAAACATTGACACCTCTCTTTACAGGTACTTCAGGAACCTACTGTAGCTGCACTTTACACAGGACAGAAGTTGAGACAGTTGCCTGACTAATCCCATGGGTGAGTAGTATCAGGTATACCAGAAAATGTATTTACTCCTATACCCATCCAGAGAGCAACTTCGTCGACCGTCACCTCCGATGGCCTCACCTGCTTCAGCCCTCTCTCCTCTGAGGATGTTCTCATACTAGTGACATCTAACCGTGCCACCACCTGTTCCCCAGACCTGAATTCCACCTCCCTTCTTCAAAACCTTTCTCACAACATCCTGCCATTCCTCACCACTCTGATCAACTCCTCCCACACTTCAGGCATTATTCCAGCTTCTTTCAAGTAACAGCCGCAGTAAAGCCACTCCTAAAGAAACCCACCCTAGACTCAGCTAACCTCCGAAACTACAGACCTGTATCTCTTCTTTTATGCCTCTCTAACACCCTGGAACGTGCAGTCTACAACCAACTGTCCTCCTATCTTTCAGAAAATTACCTTGACCCTAATCAGTCAGGCTTCAGGACTGGTCACTCCACTGAGACGGCCCTCCTCACGGTGACTGTGTCGCTTGGTGCCACCAGAGCCTTGTCCAACTCATCGGTCCTCATTCTCCTCGACTTATCCTCTGCGTTTGACACAGTCAACCACCAAATCCTTCTCTCCACTCTGGCTGAACTTGTTTTCACTATACACTGGATCACTAGTATCACTAGCATCTCAGAATGTTTGGCAGACATCTCCGCTTGGACAGCTGCGCATCACCTCAACCTTAGTAAAACTGAACTTCTCTTCATCCTGGGAAAGACTGCCCTCGCATGGACCTGTCAGTCACTGTTGAGGATGTCACAGTATCGCCTTCGTCGATGGCGAGGAACCTGGGCATAATCCTCGATGACGGACTGTCCTGCACCTCCAACATCACTACTGTGGTCCGATCCTGCTGATTTGCCCTCTACAACATCCGCAGGATCCGGCCTTTCCTCACAAAAGATGCGACAGAACTCCTGGTCCAAGCGCTGGTCATATACCGCCTGGACTACTACAACTCCCTCTTGGCTGGACTCTAAGCCTCTGCAACTAAACCTTTGCAGCTTATCCAGAATGCTGCAGCATGCCTCGTTTACAATCTTCCCAAATTCTCCCATGTGACCACCCTCCTCCGTGACCTCCAATGGCTTCCTGTTGTGGCCCACATCGCTTCAAGACAATGGTGCTGGCCTTCAAAGCCATCAACGGAACTGCACCCATCTACCTCCAAACATTGGTCAGACCACATGCCCCAGCTCGAGCACCCCGCTCATCTACTTCACCTGGCACTGCATGAAAAGTGGGATTTTCGTCAGTATGCGGCACTGTAGATTGTCGTGGAATTTCAGGTTTGCGACAATTCACGGCAATTTGCAGGCAACACCGAAAACTGATGTAATTGTCGGAAATTTTACCCCAGGTGACCTTTTTCTAAAAGGTATTAACTTCATTTTAAGAAAATCCCTGGTATAAATAGATCAGGCCCAGTATAGCCTAATTATAGACTCTTAAATTTGAGCTTGAATTGATTTATTTAATGAAAGTATGCTAGATTAATTACTGTATGTCATTAGCAATGGCCAATGTTATGTATTTATTCTTTTTTTTCTCTCTCCTGGGAAGTTAAAGATAAAACGCCAGTTGTTAAGAAGTTAAATTTGCATGACATATTTTGAGATAAATAAGATATTAAAATGTATAAATGATGTCTGTTTAAAATGTGTGACATAAAAATATAATTTCATGGGTTCTGAATGTTTAAAAGAAGTTAAAGTAATTCTTATTACGTGTGAGAGTTCATGACCTTTAAGAGTTTTACACTTCCGGGTTGACCGGGTCAGTGACGAGGAAGAAGAAGCGGAGAGTTAATGGCACCGAGCAGCTAACAGTGGACTGTGTGTGTCATCAGTGTCGTGTTTTATCACTAACAGACTGTGAACTGGTGTCGGACGACGTGCTGTGAGTGTGTGAGCTGGACTCTCCATCGCAGTCGAAGTGTTTTATTGGACACGAAGCAAGTTCGGCTAAGCTAGCTAGCCGAAGCTAAGCTAGGCTAGCAGGAGCTAGGCTATCGGCACCATAGACATATAAACATAGACGTCGCACTGTGGAGGGGTGTGCCTACAGCGCCACCATCTAATTAAATAATTTCCCAGTCTGGGATCATTAAAGTATTTCTATCTATCTATCTATCATCTTGGAACAGGGCTAGCAGAGGCAGCGGTGCATCAACCTACGAAGGAAAGAGTTACTCCTCAATCTCAAAGCAGAATTATTTGCTGAATTTTGGACCGATTATTAAAAATATTGATTTATTAAAAACGTCACACATTTAGCTATGATACAGGGTGCTTGGATATTTTTAAAAGGCTGATTTTACTACCCAAATACAAATTCTACTTAATGTTATCAGCAGACGAGCTTCTGACAGAAGATTTGTGAATTCAAAGATGCTGGTGTTTCGGATTTAACACGGGTCCATGTTAACTGGCGACCGTGAGCCGAATGCGTCTGTGGTCACCGTAGCTACAACAGATGTTGAAAATGGGAAGAGAAGATGTAGCTGTCCTCTGATCTGCCTATTTGTTCAGGTTTTCTCTGTGCAAAACATACCTGATATGTGTTCGGGCTGCTGTTTGATTAAACGTGTCAGTCGATGACTTATTTCACTTACCAGTGCCTTATTAAGGCATTTAATACAGAAATAGTGTTCAAAATACGTTGGATTTGTCTTTCACTCACTCCCATCCAGATGAGTGAAATAAGTCAGATCTTCAGAGTTGCTGGTTGTTACGGAGGACATTGTAAACAGGAAAGGTGAGAGTTGCTCTTCCTTTGAATGTGTATCTCTAATAAACCTTTATTAAAAACACGTACTCATGTCTTCTCCCTGTCTGAGTAAACACGCATCACATAGAGGAACTATTGAGCCCTTTTAAACAAACAAACAAAAAAATTATGGGACTTGAACTCGCATTCACTGAGGGACAAAAAATACCAGTGCGGCAGTCACTCCACTATGCCAATCAGATCACAGGTGACTCTCGGTATAACCTATTTCACTCCTCACAGCAGACACACAGCCACCTCTTGGTCGCAGGAGGAGACCAGATCAACTTGTCACCGCAGTGTCTGTTCACCGTGTCTGTCCGGTGATGATTTATAACATCAATAAGATTTTCCAAAAGAATATGGTGTTTCTTGGACAGCTGGACAGAATGTGGGCAGAATGTGATGGATCCTGTAAGTTCCTGCAACCTGTTCTGACGGTCTGATATTCAAAAAGGGTAGAGACAGCAGAGCCTATGTCTACAATAATAATATTAATAATAATAATAATAATAATAATCAAAGCTGCAAGCAGCGTTGAACGGGCCCTCGCAGTCCACGCGTGTCGGGGCATGCCGCCGTCGATGCATGCTGCCGTCGGGGCATGGTCAAGCAACACCTTCCGCTGAGGAAGTCGTTGCTTTATGATTCGGTGGCCTGCTATTGCCGGTGTGAAATAATGTACGCTGAAGTCAGAAAAATTGTGTGAACTGCTGCATGATTCCCTGGACAAAGACTGAGTCGATGGTCCGCCTCTTGAGCTGGCTGAAGAGAATGTGCACACGAGGCATGATGCAATGAAATAGTTTCAGGAAGAAGCTGAAAGAGTCGTCCTCCAGTAGCCTCACAAACCTCCCAGCTTCTCACACAGTGGTAGGCTCAAACTCCCCTAATGGTTTCAAAACACTGGATGATGTCACCTTTGTGCTAAAACAGTCTTCACTGCACAGATATGGAAGTTCCATCTTAAGGGGGGTACACACTACATGATAATCGGGGTGATTTTTGTCCCGACTATCAAAGCCAGCAAAGTAACGATTATCTGATGATTGCAAAGGACATTGTGTCTGATTTTCCTGTGGTGTGGGGTGTGTTAAGAGTGATTTTGTCCGGTCAGATCCGCTCGGAAGGCATCGGAAGGAGAGATCGCAAGTAATGAACATGTTTAATATTTGCGACTAGAAATCCTGTAATGTGTGGGGTGTTCCGAACGGAGCCGAGCACGTACAGCGTGTGATGTCACGTGGACCGGACAAACAGCCAATCAAGATGCGAGCTGAGTCAGCTGTGTTTCTCCGTCAGCCTTTTATATACCTGTTGCCATGGTTACCCGCAGTACCGGGAGCCAGAGCGCACAGCGCTGCTCTCGAAGCTATCTGTAATACTCCAACTCGCACTGTAACGCATACAGCCCACACTCTCGCCGTCTCCATGACTTTTTCAGCCAGTAATAGACCTAAAACAACCACCACTGCATCTTCTGGTTCGTCCGCCATGTTTGTTTACACTGAGGTCACGTTTGACCACGCGAGATTTATAATATTGAGCGTGAAGAACCTGATACAGCAGAGAGAAATCTTGTGCGATCTGTCTTTTGTTATCATCAAGTGTGTGGTCTCCTAATCTGTGAAGGTTTGAAAAATCCTGTAGTGTGTACCCGCCTTTACTCTGTTTGCTCTTGGGAGTCTGTGTGCCACCACTTTGTCACACACACTGGTTCTCTTGGATGATCTTGAAAAAAATCCAGAGAATCCAGTCAGGTCAGAGAAGAACTGATTAACTGATGGGATGGGAGATGTCACCTGCTGCATGATAAAAGCTGAAGAGGAAGAAATTGCAGCTCATGGGGGAGTTGCTGTTGTGCTTTTCCCTCTGGGGCTTTGCAGCCAAAAGTGTAAGTCCTACCTCTGAAATAAGACCATCAGCTGAAAGCCAACAAGATTTCCTACATTTCTATGCATATATTGTCTATGTCTTCCATCAGCTCTCCACTGTAGCGATGATGTCACGCACTCTTGCTTGCGCAATACACACCCATTATAAAATCAGAAGACGGCCTAAAAATCCTTGAAACTAAAACTGTGATGCTTTGAAAACTGTAAAAGATTTTCTAAAACTGAAGACATGCCCAACAGTGCAAAGTCTTCTGACTCTTTAAAAGCTGGAATGGTGTCTCTAGCTCAAAGCATGAGGGACAAGGAGAGGTTGAAATTTGATGAGTTTTAATAATAATAATAATAATAATAATAATAGATTTAATTTATATAGCGCCTTTCAGGGTACCCAAGGACACTTGACAAAGTGGAATAAACATTTATGAAAACAAACAAAGCAAAGATATAAGAATAAATGGAGCGCCCATCAGTCAGCACGGAGGGAAACAGCTGCACCACCGTCCACACCGCCACCAGCACCGCAGGGAACAGCACCCTCCGTCCAGAAGCGAACTTGCGTCTGGAGGTCCCATGCACACAGCGGGGGCGACACAGGAGACCCAGAGATCCAGTCCCAGTGACAGAGCCTGGGTGATCGGTGAAGCAACAGCAGAAGTCCAGGAGCTCCCGATCTGAACACCTTAAGACCCTACCAGCAACGGCGGAGCATCGACCATCCAACATCACCGAGAGCCGGGGGAGACCACAGCAGCAGAGGAGAGCGAGAACGGAGCCAGGTGGTGAACAACCCAGAGGCCGTGGCGGATGGAGGACCAGCAGAGCAATGATGGACAGCCCACAGAGCATCGAGTATGTCTGCTTAAAAGTTAACGTTGCTATGCTAACTGCTGATTGGTGAGGCTAACAGCGGACCAACGGGGCTAACAGCTGGAAAACACTGGATGATGTCACCTTTGTGCTCAAACACAGTGTTCAAAGCACAGACATGGAAGTCCCATTTTACTGTGCTTGCTCTAGGGAGTCTGTGTGCTGTGTGCTAGTCTGTGTACTATCTCTGTGCAATCAAGCACACTGGTTCTCTTGGGAGATCTTGAAAAAAATCCAGAGAATCCAGCCAGGTCAGAGAAGAACTGATGAACTAATGGAATGTGAGATGTCACCTGCTGCATGATGAAAGATGAAGATAAAGAAAGATGAACATTTATAAGCTGAAAAGTCAGAAAAGCTGAGAAGTAAGAGGGCTGACAGAGCTTAAAAAGGTGAACAGTTTCAATGGCTGGTCATATGCTGGAGCAGTAGCAGAGCGAAAGTTGAAAATGTCTCCATAAAAAAGAATGGGAAAAATGCCTCCCAAACTCCTGTGAATTTTCAAAGAAAGCTAACTCAAAGACACACAACATATTTCCATGTAAAAAACACAAACTGCAATATTGATCAAATTATCCATAACTACAAGCAGAAACCACTTACAGTTCCTCAAGAACGCACACATCATTAGAGAAACACACAGAAAGTCCATGCAGCTTCACATGGTCTGCTCACTGACTGGTCTGCTGCATTTCAGTGTGACTGAGCATGTCCTGACTTGTTCACTTGCACCAGTAGAGGGTGCTGTTACACCTTTACCTGTAGAGTTTTCTTACAGTTTATGTGGCTGCACACATGCTGAAGCAATAACAGAGACAAAGTGGAAAATGTCCCCATATGAATGAATGGGAAAATGCCTCCCAAACTCCTGCCATTTTTGAAAGAAAGCAAACTCAAAATCACACAACATATTTCCATGTAAAATAACATAAACTGCAATAGTGATCAAATTATCCATTACTACAAGCAGAAACCATTTACAGTTCCCCAAGAACACACACATCATTAGAGAAACACACAGAAAGTCCATGCAGCTTCACACGGTCTGCTCACTGACTGGTCTGCTGCATTTCAGTGTGACTGAGCATGTCCTGACTTGTTCACTGCTAGCTGTCTTTTCACCAGTAGAGGGTGCTGTTGCACCTTTACCTGTAGAGCTTTCTTACAGTTTCTGTGGATGCACACATGCTGGAGCAATATCAGAGACAAAGTGGAAAATGTCCCCATAAGAATGAATGGGAAAACGCCTCCCAAACAATGTACACCCATTATAAAATCAGAAGATGGCCTAAAAATCCTTAAATCTAAAACTATGATGATTTCAAAACCGTAAAAGATTTAAAAAGCTGAATACATGCCCAATAGTTCAAGGTCTTCTGACTCTTTAGAAGGTGGAACGGTGTCTCGAGCTCAAAGCAAGAGGTAAAAGAAGAGGTTAAAAGTCAAAGAGTTTTGACGAGGATTTAAAGATTTCCCCATTTACTTTCCATTCACAATGACTAGAGTGCGACCAGAGCGCAATCTATGGGCCGATTTGCACCAAATTTTACACAAAGCCTCATCAGGCCGTCGTACACAATGATGAACATTTATGTGATAATCAAAGAGTATTTTGTAAAGATATGCAAGATTTTCTGTTTTCAAGACAATATGCAGGAATTTGTCATTTTATATTTCGGCAGTTTATGGACTATTAAAATTCTTTTGACAACTTTTTGTCAGGAGGGTCTACAGATGCTACAAGCAAAGTTTGGTGCAAATTGTTCAGATCATCTAGGAGGAGTTCGAAAAAGTATGTTTTTCATTGTTTGCAATTTTGCGAATGGAAAGTTACTGCAAAAGTGGGCGTGGCCTACATCAAACAATTCAGCTGAATTCAGGAAACAAATAGGTATGAGGTTTGATATTGTGCAACACATTAGGTGGGATTTATGAGCAAAAAAGGCTTTTGCGTTGAAAATAGCGCCACCTGCTGGTCATTTTTGGTGAGTGAGTCACAGGGGCCATTTTATAGCACCGCTATAGTCGCGCTGCAGTCGAGATTAGAGGCGATTCCGGAGTACAGAGCGACGCACCACAGCGCGACGCGCTGGAAGGGCAAAAGGCTGAATGTGTGCCTATTTGGATGTTGTAAAAAGCCACGCCCACATTGACCAGTCATGATGACCACCTTCAAGATATGGCCTCAGGATTGGCCCTACATCATACCGACCAAATTTCGTAAAGCCGTTCAAGAGATATAAACTTCCCATCTTCTTAGCGCCACCTAGTGACCAAATTTTGCCAAATGCGGCTCATTCCTTCCCAGTGTCATGGCAACCAAGGATCTCAAACTTGGTGTTAATAGCATTTAGTTTGACCGAGATATGAAACAGTTTACATTTTTATAGCTAGCTACAGAAATTTGTTTGTGAATAATTTGCGCATTTTTCGACCGAGCAATATTGTTTTGATAACTTTAGATCAGGTCCAGCTGAAGAGTGTATGTGCCAAGCTTCACGCAGATCGGACAAAATCCCCAAAACGACAACACGTTCTAACCGGAAGTGGGCGTGGCCAATCGCAAAGTGATTCAGCTCCATTCAGGGAATCTGGGGATACAAGGTTTTTGAATGTGCGACATATGGTTTTAGGGAGTTACAGGCAAAAACGCGTTGGCCTAGGTTATAGCACCCCCTGCAGGCGGATATATGTAATTTTTGTGTCTGAGATATTCGCAGGAGTCTGGACCAACCCTCCAAATTGCACCGCCCTCCATTGCACGGTTTAGCCTGCAGCACCACTTTTAGCCGGAGAAAAATAAAAATAAAAATCTTTACAATTACAATAGGGTTGCTAGCACCGCTGTTCCTAGGAAACGCGTATGCTTGCATACGCGTTCCCTCGGCCCCTCGGGCTTGGCCCCCTAATGATACCAGTAATAATAAAAATAATAAGATAATAATAGCAACTAGAAAAGGCAAGTTCTGAAGAACTTGCGGTTGTGAATGCTCCTCGTGACCAGCTGAAGCCAAATGCGGACTGCTGGCTGTGAAAACTTTGAATAATGTCCACAATATCTAAAAAACTGTGAAATAATGTAGAATTTGTTCAAAAACTAAAGCCAAACTGAATTGGTAGCTTTTATTCATCTGAAGCCTCGTCTGAAGAGAATGAAGCTTTGTAATAGTTGGGTGAGAATGAAGCATTAAAATATATAGAGTTTGAAGAGATGTTACAGTGAGAATGAGTCAAAGACTCTGAATCAGACTGAGAAATTCAATAAATCTTGATGTGTCGATGATTGGAAATATTTAAATAAATTTAAACACAGTTCCTGGGTTGAAAATAATGTAGAATTGGTTGAAAAACTGAGGCCAAACTGAATTGGTTGCGTTAATTTATTTGAAGTCTCATCTGAAGAGAATAAAGCTTCCTAATAGTTTGGTGAGAATGAAGCATTAAAAAATGGAATATAAGGTTTGAGCCAAACTGCAATGCTAGCTTAAATTTGTGTTGAAAAGCAGCTGATGGAGTAAGAAGAGATGTTACAGTGAGAATGAATCAAATACTCTGAATCTGACTGAGAAATTCAATAAATCTCAACATATCGATGATTAAAACATTTAATTATTTGAATGGAGTTCCCGACTTGAATGACAGAAAAAAGATAATCATTAAATATAGTTTCAATGTTAAGAAATATACTGTGTGTGTGTGTGTGTGTGTGTGTGCGTGCGTGTGTGTGCGCGCATGTGAGTGTGTGCTTAAGCATGGCTTTGTGCGTGTGTGTTTATGTGCATGTGAGTGTGTGCTTAAGCATTGCTTTATGTGTGTGTGCGTGTGCGCTTTTGTGCATATGAGTGTGTGCTTAAGCATGGCTTTATATGTGTGTGCGCATTTGTGTGTATGTGAGTGTGTGCGTGTGTGTGTGTATGTGTGTGTGTGTGTGTGTCTGTACATGTGTGGTTATGTATGCATGCTCACACATGCATATCTGAGTATGCATGTGTGTGTGTCAAACTGACTCATTGATAAATCTGTCTCTCTGTGTTGGCTCAGTTGATCTCGGTTGCCACGGTGATGGTAACTACGCTGGTCGTGGTAACCAACAGTGAGAGCTGTTGGGAGAGCTGTTTTAACAGTGTTTTCAGCTGAGGCTCACCTCACATTATCATACTTCTCTTTGCAAAACAGTAACTGCTATCACTAAAATAATGGTATGGTCAAAACTATGAGAGTCTTTTGAGCATCCTGTGAAGTTTTTGTGTGTCTGTTGTCAGAAATGTGTCTTGTTGAGCAGTTTAGAAAAGTGAATGTTTTTTTTCTGCCTCTAGATATTTTTCCTCTCATTTTAATGGGACTCTATGCGTCAGTTGGTCGGTGTTCCTGTCAGTAAAATGCCCACCGAGCCAAAAGTTTTTGTCCGATTGCCTCCAGAGATCCGCTGTAAGCACGAGCACGAGTGTACCTACAAGGTGGTGTTTTTATTTTTCTGCTGGAGTGAACATTGTGGAAATGGCGGCGAGTTGAAGACGAGATTTTCTGAATATCGGGCAGCTCCTTTCCACTCTGTCAGTTGGCCTCTGCACTCTGGCTGTCAACATTCCACCCCATACACACCAATGCAAAAATCTCAAAGTGGCTGAAAAGTTTCCAATGTTTGAAGTGCGACTGTGCAAAAAGTATGAATGCTTGTGAAAAAGCTGAATTCAGGGAAGAAAGTCCTAATCTTTGTGAACGTCTCACAGTTTGAATGGAGTTTTAATGTGGACGTATGAATTATTAGATTAGCTTTGAAAATGCATGAAAAAGTGTGAAAATCGAAGATTTTTGAAGATTCCGTCATCTGCTTGAATGGGAAAAAAAGGCCGAAAAATATCTAATATTTCTGAAATTATGAATGATATCAATTAGAAAAATAGACGCAATTGATTCCCAATTGAGATGAATGTTCTGTGTTTGAATGGAGTGAATCCGTTGAAAAATGTGGAAGGAGTTAAGATTTGAAATTTCTGACCCGGAAGATATAATAATAATAAGAAAATTAAAGAATTCCGTGAAAACGAAGAACATATGTTGTGAATGCCTTCTGCATTCACAACCAATAAGAAGAAAATTAAAGAATTCCGTGAAAACGAAGAACATATGTTGTGAATGCCTTCTGCATTCACAACCAATTAAAGAATTCCGTGAAAACGAAGAACATATGTTGTGAATGCCTTCTTCATTCACAACCAATAAGAAAATTAAAGAATTCCGTGAAAACGAAGGACATATGTTGTGAATGCCTTCTGCATTCACAACCAATAAGAAGAAGAAAATTAAAGAATTCCGTGAAAACGAAGAACATATGTTGTGAATGCCTTCTGCATTCACAACCAATAATAAGAAAATTAAAGAATTACGTGAAAACGAAGAACATATGTTGTGAATGCCTTCTGCATTCACAACCAATAATAAGAAAATTAAAGAATTACGTGAAAACGAAGAACATGCCTTCTGCATTCACAACCAGTAAGAAAATTAAAGAATTCCGTGAAAACGAAGAACATATGTTGTGAATGCCTTCTGCATTCACAACCAATAATAAGAAAATTAAAGAATTACGTGAAAACGAAGAACATGCCTTCTGCATTCACAACCAATAATAATAATAAGAAAATTAAAGAATTCCATGAAAACGAAGAACATATGTTGTGAATGCCTTCTGCATTCACAACCAATAATAATAAGAAAATTAAAGAATTCCATGAAAACGAAGAACATATGTTGTGAATGCCTTCTGCATTCACAACCAATTAAAGAATTCCGTGAAAAGGAAGAACATATGTTGTGAATGCCTTCTGCATTCACAACCAATAATAATACCGGTAATAATTTAATAATATAATGATAACATAATAAAATAATGATAATGATAACTAGAACTGCAAGCAGTTATGAACGGGGGCCAAGCCCCCCGCACGTCTCGGTCCCCGTGCACCGCAGAGCCCACGGACGTTGGCCCCAAAGGATGACGGGCTCGGGGTAAAAGTGAGGACACAGGTCAACGTCTGAGCCGTGGTATTCGCTGTAATGGGAAGTGCACTGGAAGTGCAAAAGGCTGAATGTGTGCCGATTTGGATTTGTTGTAATAAGCCACGCCCACATTGACCAGTCATGACCACCTTGAAGACTCAGGATTGGCCCTACATCATACCGACCAAATTTCGTAAAAATCGGTGTAACCGTTCAAGAGATATAAACTTTCCATATTTTTTGCGCCCCTTAGTGGCCAAACTTGGCCAAACTCAAATTTGGTGTTAATAGCATTTAGTTTGACCAAGATATCAAACAGTTTCCATTCTTATAGCTTTAAGACTTGTTAGATTAGATCCGTTTTTGGTCAATGCGACTATTTTTCGGGTGCATTAATAGATGTGTTGTGTCCATACGCAGTGCATCACGCAGTACTGGTTATCTTTATTGATTGCTTTTTACAGCTGCTGGAAGCGAGACAGAGTGAGGATGAGGTGTGGCTTTGGAAGTGCGCCACCATGGACCTGATGTCTGAGGAGGAAGACGGTGTGGTGTCTGGACTGAGCCGGGAGCTCACCGAGCTTTGTGCCGCGCTGCAGTTGAGATTAGAGGCGATTCCGGAGTACAGAGCGACTGTCCGCATTCAGACAGAAGGCCGGCAGTTACCTACAGCTCCGAGGCGGGCTTCTAGTGAGCTTTCCGTTGTTGTGTGGGCAGATTATGCTTTGTACATAGTTGTGGTATGTTTGTGTTAATAAAGCTCTTTCTTTGAATAAACAGCACCTTCCTGGCATTTTCCTTTCCTCAATAAATTAATTTATGTCCTTGATGATATCATATATATATATATATATATATATATATATATATATATATATGTATATATATATCTATATCATCAAAGACATGAATTAATATATATATATTAATTCATGTCTTTGATGATATATATATATATATATATATATATATATATATATATATATATATATATATGGTTGCTATGGCGCTGTACGAGGTGGCAGCCTGTAACAGCAGCTCCCGTGGGTTTTCAAGTTTTTTCAAGTTTTTTCGTAGTTTTTGTTGTATTCTCTGTTCTGATTCTCGCTGAACTTTGGCAGCTCTTCTCCGGAGACTGAGAGAGGACGAACACCTTTCTTTTTTTTTTCTTTTTTGGACTTTTGTGGCACTTTTTTGTGATGTTTTTGCTAGCCCTAGCAACGGAGGGTCAGGAGCGCATCATTGAGCGCATTGTTTACACACGCCACCAGCTGATTGCGCTGTGTGAACCTGCACTGCTACCCGGAGCCAGACCTGAGGTCCTGAAGGAGCTGCGGAGGAGACGCCATGGCTGCAGAGCCGGAGCGAAGTGGAGGGGGAAGAAGAGGAGACACAGACCGGCTGTACCGGTGATCGTCATGGGAAACGTGAGGTCTCTGGGGAACAAGACGGACGAGCTCGCCGCGCTGATAAAGGCTCAGAGGGAATATCGTGAGTGCAGTGTGTTGTGTTTCACGGAGACATGGCTTCACTCAAACATCCTGGACCACAGCGTGGCGATTCCCGGCTTCAGCACTGTTTGGGCGGACAGGGATGTGATAAGCAGCGGAAAGAAGAAAGGAGGAGGGATTGCACTGTATGTGAGCGAGAGGTGGTGTAATCCCGGACATGTTCACGTGAAGGAACGTCTCTGTACCCCGGACATTGAACTGCTGACTGTGGGGATGCAGCCTTATTATTTGCCCCGGGAATTCACGTCCACCGTCATTATCCGTGTGTACGTTCCTCCTTCAGCTGATGCAGCGCTGGCCTGTGACGTCATCCACTCCGCTGTTGCCCAGATACAGACGCAGCATCCTAACGCATTTATTGTCATCACTGGGGATTTTAATCATGTGTCACTGGACAAAACCCTCCCAACATTTCACCAGTATGTTGACTGCCCCACCAGAGACTGTAACACACTGGATCTGTTGTATGCAAATGCTAAGGATGCATACAGTCCCACAGCCCTCCCCCCTCTTGGGAGATCTGACCACAACCTGGTCCTGCTGACCCCTAAGTATGTCCCTCTTGTTCAGCGGCAGCCTGTCCACACTAGGAGCGTGAGGAGGTGGACTCAGGAGGCTGCTGACGCACTACAGGACTGCTTTGAGTCGACAGACTGGGATGCACTTGTTGAGCCACATGGAGAGGATCTTGACAGCATGACCGACTGCATCACAGAATACATCAGGTTCTGTGAACACACCACCATGCCAACCCGGACTGTACACTGCTTCCCTAATAATAAGCCGTGGATCACCAATGACCTGAAAGTCCTTCTTAACAAGAAGAAGAGGGCGTTCAGGTCTGGAGACAGGGAAGAACTGAGGAAAGTGCAGCATGAACTCAGGGATATGCTGAGGGCCTGTAAAGACGCCTACAGGAGGAAGCTGGAGGCCAAACTTCAGCAGAACAATGTGAGGGATGTGTGGACTGGTATGAAGCAGATCACTGGGTGTAAGGTGAGCGGCAGACAGTCATCGGGCAGCCTGGAGAGAGCAAATGAGCTGAACAGATTCTTCAATAGGTTCAGCTCACAGCCTTCTGTCGTCTCCCTGACACCTCCAGACCCCCACACACCCTCACTGCCCCAAATGCTTCCTCCCCTCCCCCCTCACTCCCCTGCCCTGAGCTTTCCTGTGCAACATCTCTCCTCCTCCTCCTCCTCCTCCACCTCCTCCTCCTCTACCTCCTCCTCCTCCACCTTCACCTCCTCCTCCACCTCCTCGTCCTCCACTGAAGACACCAGCAGCCTCCCCCACATGACTGTGACTGCAGGACAGGTTAGGAGACAGCTGGAGAGACTCCACCAGCAGAGGTCTGCAGGCCCTGACGGTATCAGCCCCAGGATCCTGAAGACATGTGCCAGCCAGCTGTCTCCTGTCCTACAACACCTCTACAACCTGAGCCTTGGTCAGGAGAGAATACCGGTGCTTTGGAAGACTTCCTGCCTGGTTCCTGGTGCTGGAGAGACTGGTTTTGGCCAACCTGAGGCCGCAGGTGAGAGCCCTGCTTGACCCTCTGCAATTTGCTTACCAGCCCCACTTGAGAGTTGATGACGCTGTCATCTACCTGCTGCAACGAGCCCATTCGCACCTGGATGGTGGAGGAGGCACTGTGAGAATCACATTCTTTGATTTCTCCAGTGCTTTTAACACCATTCAGCCACTGCTACTGGGGGAGAAGCTGCGGGTGATGGGTGTAGACGACACAATGATCTCCTGGATTACTGACTACCTGACAGGCAGGCCACAGTTTGTCCGTATGGGCAGTGTTCTATCTGATGCGGTGGTTAGTGATACAGGAGCTCCACAGGGGACTGTACTGTCTCCTTTCCTGTTCACCTTATACACCACTGACTTTCAGTACAACACCGGGTTGTGTCACCTGCAGAAGTTTTCTGACGACTCGGCTGTTGTTGGGTGTATAAGTGAGGGACAGGAGGAGGAGTACAGGGCACTGGTGGACAACTTTGTGGAGTGGACTGGACAGAATCACCTGCGGCTGAACATCAGCAAGACCAGAGAGATGGTGATAGATTTCAGGAAGAAGAGGAAGACGGCTTTCCAACCTCTGTGCATTCTGGGAAGGGATGTGGAGGCGGTGGAGGATTATAAGTACCTTGGTGTTACCATCAACCACAGACTGGACTGGAGATCTAACACTGAAGCTGTGTACAAGAAGGGGATGAGCAGACTTTACTTCCTGAGGAAGCTGAGATCCTTCAACGTGTGCAGCAAGATGTTGGAGATCTTTTATCAGTCTGTGGTGGCCAGTGTACTTTTCTTTGCTGTAGTTTGTTGGGGAAGCAGCATCGGAGCCAGCGACACCAACAGACTCAACAAACTGGCTCTGTGATTGGCTGCAAACAGGACACTCAGGAGGCTGTGGTGGAGAGGAGGACACTGAAAAAACTGTTATCCATCATGGATAATCCTCTCCACCCTCTCCAACTCACACTGGTCAGACAGCGGAGCACCTTTGCGGAAGGCTGCTTCAGCTTCGCTGTCGTAACAACAGATACAGGAAATCTTTCCTGCCACAAGCCATCACTTTATATAATAACTCTCTCACCTCTGCCTGACAAAGAACTCTGGTCTCTCTACTGTTTTGTTGTATATATTATTATTGTTTATTGTTTATAGCACACTGTGCACTGTATATATACACTATGTATATATTGGATTCTATTTATGTTATGTACGAAGTGTTTTATTTGCGGACCCACTACTGCTATAACAAAATAATTTCCCAGTCTGGGATCATTAAAGTAATTCTATCTATCTATCTATCTATCTATCTATCTATCTATATATATATATATATATATATATATATGTGATATCATCAAAGACATGAATTAATTTATTGAGGAAAGGAAAGGACATAGGCCTGGGCGATAAACCGAAAATTTACAGATACCGAAATTTACGACGATAACCGACATCATTTTGGCCATGTCCGTATATTCGGTGTCATAGGCGTAACATCCACTAGGGACAGGGGACATGTAAGGTCCACTTGATTAATCTACCCCGGCGTATACCGATGTGCTTGTTTTACATTAATTTGATGGAAAACTCCGCCGCTGATGCAACACCAGCTATGCCAGGTTAGTAATCAAGTGAACCCACTCTCGCTGTGAGTCGCGGACAGTTTGTGTAATGATGCTGCGTTCAAAGGCTACAACAGGCCACTGTCTTCGGCCAGGCCCGTCCATTGATCAAACATTTGTGTTTTGTTTTTTATTAACTCAAAATAATGACTGGATTTCCAGCTAGAAAACGTGCATCTCTCTCCTCCCTCCATTGTTGTTTGCATTTGTGTCTCTGCGTGTTATGACACGTGAGTGACCTCATGCTGAAAAACGTGACTCGCGTACGTGACGTCACTCCCTGAGATGCAAGAAGAAAGCAAAAATATATATTTTTACTAAAGAAAATGACAAAACTAGTAACGCGTTACCAGCATCACTGATTGTGTATCTTAAGTGCAACATGGAGCATAAAGATGTAAAGAAAAAAAATGAAAACAGTAGAATTAACTTTGAGCAAATGTGGAGGAAAGTCGGAGGTGTGGACCCATTTTAAACAAGTCGTGGGCCGTGATAATAACGTGTCGGCTTTGCTTTGCAGCACTTGTTGCATTATTCATTAAGATTTCTGTAGTTCAAACAGCTTGCAATTGTAGTCGAGAACGTCAGTTATAACAGCCCACGTATTAAACAGTTGTCGGGTTTAAATCAGTCTCGGGCTCATAATTACCGTATTGACCCGAATATAGGACAAGGTTTTTTTCAATGAAAATTATGTGAAAAAGTGGGGTCGTCTTATAATCGGGGTCTAACCGTTGACACATGCTGATAATTGTCTGGGTCGCTACATGACCGCCACGGCAGAGGGCGCCAGCTTATTGTAAAGACGTCACTGACACTGTGGCTATCTGTCAATCATAGTGGAGAAGAAGTGACAGGAGATGAAAAATGGAGAGGCGCGGTGATTGTACGGAGCGAAGTGGATCAAAAGTGGAGCAAGTTAACAGACATCTGATCTGAGGCGGAGCTATGATGCTAATTTTAAGATAATGGTGGTCAATGCAGCGGAGGCGCCAAACAACTGTCAGCCAGCCAAGAAATATGGAGTTACGGAGTGTAACTTCCGAAGATGGTGGGTCCAAAAAGAGAAAAGAGAAAAGCTTATCGTGGTCCTCTAAGCAGCTGCTTCCAAGAGATTGACAGGAGGGTATGTGAGTTTGTTATTGAGAAACGAATTTTGGTTATCAGAGTCTTTTTTTTAAGATTAGTCTTTAAAAGAGGGGTCGTATTATAATCGGGGTCGTCCTATATTCAGGTCAATACGATACATTCAATGTGTCGGGCCGGGCTCGGACACAATGTGGGCGGGCTCGGGTCGGGCTTGATTCTAAGCTCTACTCGGGTCCAGCCACGACTTTACTGAGGTTCACCCAGTGTGAGCAGCAGGAGGACGGTTAGCTCACCTCCCTGAACATGGCACTGAATCGCTGGAAACCGATTTAGGGACTGTCATCAAATTACTTAGCATAAATATATTAAAACAAAATAATTGCAGTTCTTTCAATATCTTCCATGTCATGGGGCCCAGTGGCCCCAGCAGCAGATTGTATTAGTAAACTGGACGAATGAGACACAGCTATGTTTATTGTAATTTAGTGCTTCCTCTATTTTATATGAATATTAATATGCAGAAATCTTGATTTTTTTTCTCAATGGCTTCCATGTCATGTGACCCACTGACTTCTGAAACCGATTCTGTGTCTATCAAAAATATATATTGATACAGAAAATAATGGTAAAAAAAGTTCTCTAATGCTCAAGAGGTTAACACACTATTGAGCAGCAATGTCAACTTCTCCACTATTTTGTCTCATGTCTTAGATTCTGATTCTGAAGTCCTCAGAATGTTTATTTATTTACATCCAACCTCTTCCACCACCTCCAGTACAACCACCTGATTCAATTTGAAGACATAAAAAAAGAGAGAAGCTTAGAATTTGTTTATAAGGGACTGTATATTTTATACATATTTTATATATTATATACTAAACTTGTTCAGTTGTTGTCATTTCAAGTAATCTGTGCTTTTCAGCTTTTCAATCATGTGCTTATCAGTTGTTCTTAACTACTAAATGAATAATATAAATCTTAACTTTTACAGTCGTTTTAGGTGGCATTTCTGTAAATACACAGGATTTTTTTCCTTTTTTTTAGGTGCTGGGGGGGTTACTTATCATTCATTTATCGTTATCGCGGTGAGTTGCTCAATATAGCGTGATATTGATTTGAGGCCATATCGCCCAGCCCTATATATATATAATATATATATATATATATATATATATATATATATATATATATTATATATATATATATATACGTACATATATACACACATATATATATTATATATATGTGTGTATATATGTGTATATATGTATATATATATATATATACATACATATATATATATATATATATATATACATATATACACACATATACACACACATATATATGTGTGTATATATATATATATATATATATATATGTATATATGTATATACACCCAGGGTGACCAGTAGTGACAGATCTGACAACCAATCACGAGTGATTTTCCTTGTTTAAAAGTAGTGGTTTCATCCAATACTGAGTAGCCAGGCGTGGTTTCGCTGCTATTCATATGCTAATTGGAGCCGTTCGCACCTCCGCGAGCTCCACATACGTCACGATTCGTTTCCGTCAGTATGTGGCACAGACGAACAGCCAAGCAGCGATTCGGATCAAAAACATTAATAACCTCGAAACAGACCCGGCTTCTAATTGAGGCCGGCTTTTATTTAGGCCTACTCAAACTTGTATCCAAGACCTTGTCCAGTAGGAGACAGCGTCGCAGACTGGGATCAGTATTTGAGTGTACGCTGCTGACCAAATTGCAATTCTCTTAGCATTAAAGAGGATGGGAGAAGTGACGGCAAATAAACTACTCGTTCATGCATTTAAACAGGACCAGGTACTGAGATTTCATATAAGCTGTTGTTTCGCCCAATCAGGGAAAAAACATACAGTTCATGCAGTAAATAGGGCAACGATTAGCCTACTACAGGTCTACAGAACAAAAGACGAGTTAGGCAAAGATAGCCATGGACACTCTTTTTAAGAGACACAAGATTGATGTGCAGAATAAGAAATAATGTAAAATGATGAGACTGTCATACAGCAGGTGGCGGTATGCACCTGACAATTGTTCGTGTTACGCCTGTTCCGTCAGTAACTATGGCCGACTGCAAGGAGGTAACGTTAATTTCGTATCTAAGAAAAGCATAGCTTGCCGTATCATTTACTTTGATTGACAGACAATACAGATACTTAAATACATATTGTGGTACTTGCCACGGTGAAAAAAAAAAAAAAGAGTGTCCATGGCCATCTTTGCCTAACTCGTCTGTATGTTTTTCCCCTGATTGGGCTAAACAGCAGTACACTCAAATACTGATCTCAGTCTGCGACGCTGTCTCCTACTGGACCAGGTCTGGATACAAGTTTGAGTAAATAAAAGCCGGCCTCAATTAGAAGCCGGGTCTGTTTCGAGGTTATTAATGTTTTCGATCCGAATCGCTGCTTGGCTGCATGTTCTTAATGAAATGCTGATTTATGTTTGGAAACATGTCGCTGTGTTTGCTGACAGCACTCGCTGCCTGTTCACACCTTTTTTTTTCTTAAGCCAGCACGTCTGGACAGAGTTGTTGTCGCGATTTATGGCAGTATTCCATGCCCATATTCCAAAGTGCTATGGCGTGTTTGAAGGAACTGAGATGCAATGGTCAGTTTGACAGACTTTGCTCACCAGTGACACACCGAAACTTAATCATATGGCAGCAGTTTGCTTGAGTTTAGGCAAGATAACTAATTGGTTAGGTTCACTGACCAAAAGACCTAACAGTAAATTAACTATTAACTAAAGTTTAATTAACTATAAATTAAGTATGTATTAAAGATGGTTATCATCAAGTCTTGTCAAAGGTTCCTCAAAAAGTTGGAAGCACACTATTTGGTCTTAAAAATGGTGGTCTGATCTTAGTCAGTTGGTCCTTCTGCTTTTGCTGTTAATACTAATTAATACTGCCACTGCACAACCACTGCAGCTTAAACAGCTTTCCATGCTGCTCTGGAAACAAGACTGAAGCTTGAGCTGCCACAGAGAGAAAGGAAGACAGTGTTTATGCCAGAAGCAGATGGTTATATTTAGACCTCCATAGTCTGCAGTCACATATGCATGGGTCAAATCTAGCCTTGTCCCCTCTGCCCACATCCCCATGCTGTCTACTGCCACAAGCATACACAAACTCACATGGAGACATAATTCTATTAAACTGCACAAAACTTCTGGAGTGGCATGAGGACTATCACAAGTTTCAGACCAACTAGCAGTGGAGCTGATGGTAGTGTGGCGAGGGTTAGGGTTTGGTTTCTTGGACTACTGACCAGTGGCACTGACGCCACATATTATGAAGACCCTGGAGAGACTCGTCCTGGATCAGCTCCGGCCTATGGTCAGGCCTCACCTGGATCCACTCCAGTTTGCCTACCAGCCCCGGATTGGAGTTGAGGATGCCATCATTTACTTGCTTAACTGTGTCTACGCCCACCTGGACAAGCCGGGGAGCACTGTGAGGGTCACGTTCTTTGACTTCTCTAGTGCTTTCAATACTATCAGGCCTGCTCCACTGGGTGACAAGCTGACGGCGATGCAGATGGATCCCCCCCTTGTGTCCTGGATTGTGGATTACCTCACTGGCCGACCACAGTACATGTGCTTGCGGCACTGTGTTTTAGATACAGTGGTCAGCAACACCAGGGCCCCACAAGGGACCTTCCTCTCTCCTTTCCTCTTCACCCTTTGCACAACAGACTTCAGCTACCAGGCAGAGTCTTGCCATCTTCAGAAGTTTTCTGATGACTCTGCTGTCGTTGGATGTATCAGCAAGGGTGAAGAGGCTGAATACAGGGCTGTGGTGGGCAACTTTGTCACATGGTGTGAGCTGAACCACCTGCAGCTCAACAAAACAAAAACCAAAGAGCTGGTAGTGGATGTGAGGAGAACCAGGACACCAGTGACCCCAGTTTCCATCCTGGGGCATAACGTGGACATCGTTGAAGTATCTGGGGGTGTACATCAACAATAAACTGGACTGGACTAAAAACACTGAAGTCCTTTGCAAGAAGGGACAGAGCCACCTCTATTTTCTGAGGAGGCTCCGCTCCTTTAACATCTGCCGCACTATGCTGAGGATGTTTTATGAGTCTGTGGTGACCAGTGCTATTCTGTTTGATGTTGTGTGCTGGGGCAGCAGACTGATAGTAGCAGATGCCAACAGACTCAACAAGATGATCAGGAAGGCCAGTGACGTTGTGAGGGTGGAGCTGGACTCTTTGACCGCAGTGTTAGACAGGAGGATGCTGTCGAAGGTGCGGGCAATACTGCAGTATGACTCTCACCCTCTCCACAACGCTCTGGTCGAACAGAGGAGCACCTTAAGCGAGAGATTGCTCCTAAATGCACCACTGAGCGCCACAGGAAGTTATTCCTACCTGTGGCCATTAAACTGTACAACTCCTCCCTCTGATGATCAGACTTTTTATATAAAAAACAAAAAGACAAAGCAAAACTGTAATTTAACGATACAACTATTTCTCTGTATAGTGTATATATTATCTCAGTGTATATTGTATTGTATATATTTCTAGACTATCTACTTTATTATTTAATATTTTATTTTATTGTCTACTTTATTATGTTATTTTATTTTATTTTATTATTGTCTACTTTAATATTTTATTTATATCTTTATCTATATCTCTTGTTGCCATTCACGCTGTATGTCCATTTCTACTTTGCACGGAGCACCTGTAGCAAAAACAATTTCCCCCCAGGGATCAATAAAGTATTCTGATTCTGATTCTGAAAAAACAGTCTCCATTAATATTCTTTCAGGTTTAGGATGGAGAGAGCTGCAAACAGAGTGTTGATTACTTAACATAGTGTCAATCGAGACAAACTGTACTGGGCATCACTCGGTGATGCATCTGTCTGTATTAACTATATGACATCAGTTACAATCACCCAAAAGTAACTGAACACAAAAGTTCAGCTCAAAACATTCACGGCAGTCTCATTAACAAGAACGTCAAAGGGCTATCTCTTCTCTCTGTGACCAAAATAACTACTCTGACTTATACTTCTAAATCCCAAAAACAAACAAAAAACAAAAATCAGCTAAATCTTTGTACAGGTATCACTGCGGCACATGATAACATGGTG
Source organism: Diplodus puntazzo (assembly GCA_963678695.2). Lineage (NCBI taxonomy): Eukaryota > Metazoa > Chordata > Actinopteri > Spariformes > Sparidae > Diplodus > Diplodus puntazzo. The sequence continues at coordinate 1,492,765 of OZ023171.1, forward strand.
AAACCAGCTAACTGCTGCTACTCGTATTCTGTTTAAAGCTATGCTTTAAAAAATAGTCGGGTAAGAATGATGCAATTCATTAAATGGATGACTGCAGTTCTAATTTGATGGCCTTTGTGACACATGACAATATCACAAATTGATATTGCTGATATTTTAATGATTTGTTTTTGTCCATAGGTGTAAGCTAAGCAGTGGTTCACCTGTGTCACATAATGTTTAAAATGATCCCCTCGCAGATAATGCCTCCACCAACCAATAAAGTTGCAGTTAACATCCATGTCACGCAGAATCATAATATAGAGTATGTAGTGAAATCTTTAAAGGAATTTGGTAAAATGTGCTAAGCACATGTTTATAATGATATTTTTTGAATTCATCATGAAATGTTTACACCACTAATTCCAACAGTATGGAAACAGTCGTGTTACACTCCCCACTCTACTGCTGTCTCTTACACAAATCTTGTTGTCATTCATCACTTACTTCCAGGTGTATTCTTTTGTTTAATACAAACTTTGATCCACACCAATACAACCAGTGTGGATCCCTCTCTTTCTTTCTCGATGGTCAGCTGCCTCCTCACCTGCCCTGGTTGATGGCTGCAGGGTCGGCCCCTGAGCAGATATCCTCCATGACGTAGGGGTTCTGCTCACAGCTGATGTTGAGCGTGGTGTAGTTGGGTTTACACACAGTGAGGAAGTAGGGTGTTGGGTAGCCTGTCATTAGCTGGAGGATGTCCGTGATGAGGGCCGTGGCACAAAGACCGAATGCATGGACGCCTGAGGACAGAGGCGAATGTCATTTAATCAATGTTAATGTGTAATTAAGCAGATTGTACTGAGGCATAAACACTTCTGATAATGTTATTAGATGTACTATTAATGCTTCAAAAAGCATTAGTTAACAGGTAATAAGGACCTTATAAGTCCTTCAAGGATATTTATTAACATGATCAAGGATATATAGGCATTGATAATAGCAAACATGATTATTGTTGGATAAAAAAGTCATTCATAAGCATTTATAAGAAAACTGCTAACAGTTTATGGGTGCTTCAGAAGGTTAAAGTCTTATGAGTTTCTTAGAATAGCTTACATAGCATAACAGACACAATTATTGGGTTTAAGTAACTTACCCTTTATGTCACTGACAAACTAGCAATAGACAACATTTTTGCTTTAACTTATCATTCTCAAGAAAATACTGACAGCACAGTGTAATGGCTGTTGAAAAATGAACCATCCACACATTTTTGATTTGTTCCTTATAAACCTACTTTCACATGCTATTTCTTCCAAAAAAATTGAAAGCAGCATTACAGCACAAAGGAAACATGTCTGCCATAGAATGACCAAAACAGGAAGAGGTGTTGTTTTCCCTGTTCGCTATCCCCAGCAGTGTTAATTTCGTTAACCAAAACTACAATGAAAAATATTTTTCAGCAACCTTTTTTCCATGACTACAACGAGACAATAAATAGATCTTTCAAAATAAAAAAACTATTATGAAATGTATTATAGTGTCAGACATTTGAAATGCATGATATTTTCCCCTAATTGTGGATCTTGTTTGTCTGTATGTATCACTATTCTCATTCCTGAACAGAGATCTGTGTGGGAGCCTGTCCTGTGCAGGAGGTGTTGCGGGCTCTCACTGCCTGTCTGTCACTTCATACACACGTGGATGTAACATTTATAACTAGCCTAACGCATTTAATAACAAGATAACATGTTTTGAATGAAAGTGATGACTAAAAGTTGACTAAAATGTAATGACTTTTCTTTCACTAAAACTGGACTAAAATTTTTTAAGTTGTCATCGACTAAAAGTAGAAGGGGGGAGTGATAGAAACTGAGGTAAAGCAGGAGTGAACAGTTCAAAACAGTCATTCTTTCTGCTCCATCAGTAGGGAAGAAAACCTGTGTACTTATTAATAGAAACAGATGCTTAACTGCTTTGTCATAGCACTGAGATTGGGGTTTCTAGGTCAGATTCTTATAGTAGTGTTTTGCGTTGGCCAGTAGCGAGGCTGCTAGCAGTAGCCGTTATGCTATAGGTGTATTTGCAACACCAACTGTCCCTTTTTCGACCAGATCCGTGTTCAGTCCGTCTCTGATCTGCCTCGGCAGCAGAGCTGATAGGTGTCACTCTAGTCTATGTGTGTACTTCCAATGGCTCTGCTAGCTTGGGTATCTACTCTGTTGCAGCTCCAGCAGTTCGGACCTTTCCGTAGCAGATTTTGAGCACAGTGCAACGATTCAGCTGAATTCAGCACAGAGCAGACAGGAAGTCAGACACTAAAACAACAACATAACATCCCATTACTTTTCATAATTTAACACTCAGTGTTGATGCCAGCACAAAAGTAAAAAAAAAGACAAATCCAAGCAAGTCCACCTTTCTTCTAATCCTTCAGTTGGGAACACCAACCTTTTGTCTGCTTGTTGTTGTGTTTATGGTTAGGGTTACATACGTAACAGATACGTATAACTGCACGTGAGTCAGTAGTAATTATGGGAACTCCTCTCTCTCACAACTCCAGCTGTCCAGCAGTAATGCACCATGCTGCATTGAAAACGCAGCTGGTGGGGTTGACGGACCACAGAGCAAAACCATTGTGTATCCATTCTGCAACCAATGGAATTCACAGGTGATTCCAGGGAAATGCTGGAAGGGGACGAAAGGTGTAAAGATTTCTATTTTCACTTTAAACATGTACTAAGCTTTTTTGATGCTTTATTGGGATTAAAACACGCTATTATGCATTTACAGCAGATAACTATGCAGTTACAAATAGTTAACTATATGCTTTTTACAGCTACCTGGTCTAAAGCAATACTTCAACTGGACGTCTAACAGCCACAGTCTTTTTCTGAGCAGCCAGTTAGGTGGTTTGCAAACTACCTCTCAGACAGAACCCAAGCTGTTCAGCTAGAGGGTGCTGCCTCTGAGGTACTGCAGGTCCACAGGCAGGTTTCATTAGGCTTCATTAGGTGAGAAATCAGTTAAGGAAGATGAAGGTGAAAAAGGCTACGGGTCCAGACAGGATCAGCTCTAGGCTTCTCAAGTCCTGTGAAGACCAGCTGTGCAGGATTGTGGAGTATATCTCTATCTATAGCTGGGAAAAGTGCCACTGCTGTGGAAAACCTCCTGCGTGGTACCAATACCAAAGATCTCTCACCCTAAAGACTTCAACAGCTACAGACCAGTTGCTCTCACTTCACACCTGATGAAGACCCTGGAGCGGCTGGTCCTCGTCCATCTACGCCCTCTGGTGGGTCCTTTTATGGACCCCCTCCAGCTCGCTTATCAACCTGGCATTAGAGTGGACAACATCATCTTCCTCCTGGACAGATCACTGTCTCACCTGGAGAAGCCTGGAAGCACCGTGAGGATCATGTTCTTTAATTTCTCCAGTCTTTTTAACACCATACAGCCTGCACTTTTGGGGGACAAGCTGGAGCTCACAGGGGTGGACCTACACCTTACGTCCTGGATCCACGATTTCCTCACCAACCGGCCACAGTATATGAGGACTCAGGACTACATGTCAGACACAATAATCTGCAGTACAGGGGCCACACAGGGAACAGTCCTGGCCCCTTTCCTGTGTAGAGTCTACAATCTGAACTGCAAAACCATCACCCTATTTAGAAGTGTTCAACTGGTCTCTGTACGCATGAGGAAAGTACCTGAGAAGCCTGCATTGGATAAACAAAAGAGAGGAAATCCCCTAGAAGTACACTGAAGTCACAGCTGCTTTATAATGAAGGTATAACTGCTATATATGTAATAAACAAAAGATGGCTATTGCCAGCTGGAAGGGAGAGGGATGAGAGTGGGGTTTCTAGCTCTTTTTTAAAGGCCTTTTTTAGAAGGTGTTCCATCGGTATCAATCAATCAATCAATCAATCAATCAATCAATCAATCAATCAATCAATCAATCAAAGCTTTATTGTCATTTTGTTGTACCAACAAAGCAGCACAACAAAAATGAGATTATGTTTCTCCAGGATCAATAACAGAAGACAACAAATAACATACAATATATGAATATAATAATTTAAAACTAAAACTATGACTAATGGCTCATGAAGTGCATCAGTGCACATGCTCCAGATCAGCAGTTCATCAATCTAACAGCTTGTGGAAGGAAGCTGTTGATAAGTCTTGTTAGTTCGGCCTTTATGACTCCGGAACCGTTTTCCTGATGGGAGAGGGTGGGAGGCGTCCCTGATGATGTTCAGTGCCCTGCTCCTGCAGCGGCTTAGGAAGAGTTCTTGGACAGAAGGGAGGGAAACTCCGGTGACCCTCTCAGCTCTTCTCACTATTCTCTGCAGGTCTTTTTTGTTCAACATGCTGCAGCTTGAGTACCATGTCGAGATACAATACGTCAGAACACTCTCCACCACACCACTGTAATAGTTCTTGAGGATGCTGGTGGGGAGAGAGGCTTGTTTCAGCTTCCTCAGGAAATACAGTCTCTGCTGGGCCCGTTTCGTGATCCCTGAGGTGTTTTTATTCCAGCTTAGGTCCTGTGAGATCTGCACTCCGAGGAACTTGATGTTCTCCACTCTCTCCACTGTGCGGCCACTGATGCTGAGAGGAGCGTGCTCAGGCTGTGACCTCCGGAAGTCAATGATCATCTCCTTTGTTTTGTCCGCATTGAGCACCAGATTAGTTTCTCTGCACCAACCCTTTAGGTGTTTAACTTCTTCCCTGTACATTGATTCCTCATTTCTATGAATTAGTCCCACCACTGTGGTGTCATCCGCAAACTTGATGATCAGGTTCCCCTCGTGTTTGGATGCACAGTCATGTGTCAGCAGTGTAAACAACAATGGACTTAGTACACAGCCTTGAGGAGATCCAGTGCTCAGTGTGATGGAGTTGGAAGTGTTATTTCCGACATGGACAGACTGAGGTCTCTCTGTCAGAAAGTCCTGGATCCAGAGGCATGTGGCGGTGTTCAGGCTGAGTAGGAGGAGTTTCTCCACTAGTTTCTGGGGGATGAGGTATGCTGAGCTGAAATCAATGTACAGGATTCTGGCGTAGGTGTCTTTCTGGTCCAGATGAGTGATGACTGAGTGCAAGGTGGTGGATGTTGCATCCTCTGTGGAGCGGTTGGGATGATAAGCAAACTGATATGGGTCATGTGATGCAGGGAGGCTGGCTGTGATGTGTGGTTTGACAAGCTGCTCAAAACACTTCACAATCACAATTGGTGTCAGTGCGACACTGCATGTTGTGTGAAATGAATGTCCTTGACCTGGAGACCAGCTGTTTCATGCTTGATTTGAGACTCCATCTGTGAGTGTTTATATAGTCAGTAAGTCAGTTAATTGTTAATTTAGACAAGTAGTTTTTGCACTACAGTACACCTGTTCACCCTGTACACTGCAGACTCCCACAAATCACCCCACAGCCATTCACAAAAGTTCTCTGATGACTCTGCTATCGTCAGCCTCATCAGGGATGGGGACGACAGAGCCCACAGAGAACTTATGAAGCTCTTTGTAGACTGGTGCCAGCTCAACGCCGGGAAGACCAAAGAGCTGGTAGTGGATTTCCGCAGGCACAAACAACCCTGCACACAGGTGAACATCCATGGAACAGACATTGAGATGGTGACATCTTACAAGTACCTAGGAGTTGAACAGTAAACTGGACTGGACTGATCACACTGCAGCGACATACAAGAAAGGTCAGAGCAGACTCCATCTGTTTCTATGACTCTGTGGTGGCATCAGCCATTTTATACAGAGTAGTCTGCTGGAGCAGCAGCGTCTCAGCAGCAGGCAGGAGGAGGATTAATAAACTTATCAAGAAGGCCAGCTCCATCCTGGGATGGCCTCTTGCCCCAGTGCAGGTGGTAAAAGAGAGCAGGATGATGGACAAGCTGTCATCACTGCTCGTGCAGGAGTCCCACCCCCTGCAGGTCACTGTCACAGCACTGAGCAGCTCCTTCAGCAACAGACTGATACACCCCAAGTGTGAAGAAGAGGTATCGCAGGGCCTTCCTTCCTGCTGCTGTCAGACTTTACAATCAGCACTGCTCCCGGTAGCATACATACATGCATTTTTTTTGTAATTTCTGTACACTAAATATGTTCAGTTAATGTTGATTAGCAACATATTACATATTAACTAATGCTTATTACAAGGACCTAAGTATAAAGCATTAACAATTTGCTGTACAGAGCCAATATATGTAGACAAGATAATATCTGGATTCAACATCAGCAATCTAAAACAGCCACTTTGAAATTCAGGTTTTTAATAGTTGATACTGTAGTGTACATGTCACACAGTAGCACTTACTCGAGTGCCGAATGTCTCTTTCACATACAAACATATTGACATACATACACATTTAAAACAACACAATGGTCTGTTTGGGCTGAGTAATCTTGGCATAACATGAGTTAAATAAAAATTGGTTCTTGCTCAGTGGAGAAGCTGAACAACAACTAAAGATCCCTTTTGCTTAGTATTGTTAAATGGGTCTCTAGAAAGAGCAGGAAACAAGACTAGATCAAGACCTAGTAGATGTGCGGACAGTGTCTGGTCAAGGTGGGAAAATGTGGCCAATTCAGTACTGGGATAGTGGTAGTGTCAGTGATAGAATTCATATTTGTAATTCCTGGATTTGAAATGGTCTTGTGCAAAGTTTCATTTATAAATGTACTTTTTTGTTTATGTTTATTTATGACCTGGTTATTCCTAGTTGTGTAGTAAACTAAATTCTTAAAATTATTTTGCTTAAAATTTTTCTATTTGGACTCTGAATTTCAATTATGACCAAAAATATCTCCCATTCAGAGGATGCTCTGAGTGCTCTGAAACTGGAACTGTGATTGTCTGCTAAATTCAGCTGAATGGTTACTTATGTTTGGAGTTATTTCTGTAAAACATCCAGGGTGGATTAGTATGAGAGACACTCTGCGCTTGGTAGTCTGTATGCTCTCCATTTCAGTTGGCATACTTAATGTTAGAAAAACAAATATCAGCATACCAACGAAGCGGACAGCTCTGCGTATGAAGGAGTTGAAGTTGCAGCCAGCAGCGTTGATGTTCGCCTCCGCCCCAGCACCACTCTTCTTCCGAGACATACAGCAGAATAGGATAGCCTCCCCAATCATTATCTGTTAACAAAACATAGAACATACATGTTACGTGCATGTGGTTGACAGTGCATGATTTCCTCTCTGGAAGAGGGCAGGCATGTCCCCTCATTTTTCAAAATCCTATTTTTGTCCCTCAAGTTTTACCATCATAATTTCCATAGCTGCTTTTTCTCAATGGGCATCTTATTCCTGCACACACTGGGTGAGCGGCAGACTACACCCTACATATTTCTGTATGCATTTTAATGTTTTTACATCATGCTTGTAGACAGGTGTAAAAACAGTAATAAAAGAGTCTCAGTGCATTTTAACCCGCTGGGGTTATCTGGTTGATGTGGGCTATGTCCCACAGCTTGATGGGCTGTGGCATATCTATGGCAGTCCATGCTCTGGTTTGAGCCAACCTTGGCCTGTGTGGTACTCTCATACATACACCTCCATAAGTGACACATGATGTTGCAGTGGGGTACCTGGCTTTCTGCAGAGAACCTATCAAGGATCACAGTCCCTGCTAAAAAAAAAGGATGATATTGAGAAAAAGTTTGTTGAAAAGAGAAGAGAGGCAAACAATGTACAGAGAAAAGGAAGGCAGCATCAGTGATGGATATTGACATGGATAAGGAGTACTTAATCCTCAAACCTAATACTAAACCAAGGTTTATCTGTGAAATGTTCATATTATATCATATTTTTCTCAAGTCTAACATGGACATTTTGTCTCAATTTCTCTCTTTATGGAATTAAGATCAATTTGTGTCATTTGCAGACGAAGAATTGGCAAACTCTTCACAGTCGGTCATTTTGATTTGTTTAATGGTCAGAGTGTATTCAGTGCATAGAGAATAAGCATTTTGACCACAATTACATTCCATACAAGGGAGAGAGAGGGAATTAGTTAACAAAGCACAGCTTGATCTGACAGGAAATGCAGCAGAAAGTGAAAGAGATCAATATAAAACAACACCACAGAAACACTGCACATTTTCCTGATGTGGTCTTTAGTGGCAAGTTAGTCCAACATTATTGAGTAGGGATGTAACAATAACAAAAACTCATGGTCATGATAAATAGTCCAGGAAATAATATTTACAATGGGAGAGAGGGGGGAGGAGACACAGCAAAGGGCCACAGGTCAGACTCAAACCCTGGGCAGCTGGAGTGAGGACAGAGCTTCTTTACATGGGACACCCGCTCTACCAACTGAGCAAACCAGCATCTCTACCTGTGCTTTCCATCTATAGTAAAATAAAAATAGCCAGTTATGACCAAAGCATGTGCAAAAAGAATTGAATTGAATTGTTTTTGGCAATGAATGATTGGGCTATGTACAATTGCTAAACAAATCTGCAGTCAGCATCCAGTAGCAATCCCTCCCTCCCTCTAGTTATACAGCAGGACTACCAACACGCCCGGGGGGGGTGGGGCTGTGTGCTCAGTGGTTGTCTGGTGTTAATGGGATGACGTTGTGTTTTTCTCGACGTTGGTTTATATAACAAATAGCCAATTGTGAGCTGTAGTTTCCCTTCTCATAAACAATGGTGGGCTGTCGGAGCTGCAGCTTCTTTGGGCTTGTTAGGTGAAGCAGATAGGCCGGGTGGTGGAGCAGCAACAAGACAGCCCAGTGGCCCACTATGCTGACAGCTGGCCTGTTTGCTCTAACTAACGAGCCTAGAGTCACTCTTGCAGTGAAGAGTGGAGTATGAGTGATCCCAACAGGGTACTTAACAGACTTAATAGTTTGTGTGCAAATTTTAGGCCGGGGCCGAGGGAACGCGTTGCAAGCAGACGCGTTTCCTAGGACCAGCGGTGCTAGGAACCCTATTATAATTGTAAAGATTTGTATTTTTCTCCCGCTAAAAGTGGTGCTGCAGGCTAAACCGTGCAAGGGAGGGCAGTGCAATTTGGAGGGTTTGGTGCAGACACCTGCACATACTTCAGACACAAAAAACTACATATATCCACCTGCAGGCCAACGCGTTTTCGCCTATAACTCCCACACCGTAGGTCGCACATTCAAAAACCTTGTATCCCCAGATTCCCTGAATGGAGCTGAATCACTTTGCAATGGCCACGCCCATTTCCACCTCAAAGTTTTTTTGCAAAATCGCAAAAACTGGAAAACCTACTTTTTCGAACTCCTCCTTGGGATTTTGTCCGATCGGCGTGAAACTTGGCACGTACACTCTTCAGCTGGACCTGATCCAAAATTATCAAAAGAATTTTGCTCGGTCAAAAAATGCTCAAATTATTAACGAACACATTTCTGTAGCTAACTATAAAAATGTGAACTGTTTGATATCTCGGTCAAACTAAATGCTATTAACACCCAGAGATGGACAGAGTACTCGACCCCAGTACTTGAGTAAGAGTACAAATACTACTGGTCAAAATTTACTCCGTTACAAGTAAAAGTAGCTCAGTCAAAATGTTACTTGAGCAAGAGTAAAAAAGTACTTGCTTTTAAAGGTACTTAAGTATCCAAAAGTACATGCTTTTAAATTTACTTTAAGCAAAAGGTAAGAGTAAGAGTAAATTTCTTATTTTTCACATCAATGAATTTCTATAATTTTTTCTAAATGAATTTAAGGACCTTTTAACTCTTGTTTCTGAGAATTAACTCTTTGAAACCACCTGCACTGATGTGCTTGCTTTTAGAACCACAATGTTATACAGTCCTTCCAGAAAAACGCAGAGTTTTTTGTGATTGTTGCGGGCAAAAAACCTTGATTATGCGGCACGTTTTCTAAAAAAAATGCGATGGAATATGCGGGATATTTGTGCAATTTTATGAGATGAAATTGCGGGAATTTGCAAAATTGCGGGAATTTGCAAAAATTGCGGTTTTGATGAATAAGAAAGAAAAAAAGATTTCCCCACTCTTACCACTACTACCTTAATGTAAATAGTCATTTCTAATGACTTCCTATGATATGCAAGCATACTACATCACAGAAAGTGCTGGGAATAATTAAGTTCTCATCTCATCATTGTATTTCAGACCTTCAAAAACACAAGGCTAAAACTTACAAAACGTTGCTGAGACAAGCAAGTTCCTACCCTACCATCCACGAGTGTTTGGCAGTGGCAAAGTGGTTGTCCAGAGTGGACTTCCGCCTGTGGTCCAACACGCGGTTGCACGGAGTGCAAAATAATTTGCCTCCACTGTCATGTAACACACCGGGATAATCCTTCGCTCTGTCTTTTGTGCTTATTTTTGTTGGCAAGTGAGACTTGCGGTCTCCATGATGTCTTCTTCGCGGGGTATGGCGCTTTCCGATGATGTCACTTCATAACGTTCCGAAGGCAACAGGAGGAAAATGGCTGCTCTTGTCTGAAGTAAATGCAACATTTTTCAACTTTCTGCAAAAATATATGTGACTTTTTTGCAACGAAAATGTGGGGATTATGAAATCACGCAAGCCCCGCATATTTCGCGCATTTTGCGCGGATTTATGGGGCGAAAAGTGCGGCATCTTTGAAAAAATGTGGCCCCCGCATCAATGTGCGTACTTCAGCTGATTATGCGTCGAATTATGCGATCGCATAATCGCGTTTTTCTGGAGGGACTGGTTATAAAAAGCCTGCAGAAACACCTATAAAAACAACTAAAATGAATGGGATCACAGGAGGACAGCAGATGTTGCAGATGCAGATGTTTATTAACAATCATTAAAACTGTAAGCAAATGAACCTGCACCATCCAACTAACTCTCTATCATTTAGCTAAGTTGGGAACTGGAACCCCCTCAAAGACCAATGTTGTCCCCAGACCACTGGTTGAGAATCACTGCTTTACAAAAAACTACATCTGATGCAGCCATTGTCGCGGTTTTGTGTTGACAAACGCAGTCAAGAGCGTGACTACTTTGGTGGTATCCTTATGGGGAGGGATGACGTATTTCCGCTTTTATGTAGATCCCAGTGCACTGTGATAGGTTTCCATCTTTGACAAACACAGCTTGTGTCCAATAGTATTTTAGAAAAAAAAAAAAAAAGAGCAGACCTGAAAGTAACGAGTACTTTTCAGCCTTCCTAGAAATTAACTCGAGTAAAAGTAAAAATATTTGTCTTGGAAATGTATTCAAGTAAGAGTAATAAGTACCAAAGAAATCTAATACTCGAGTAAAGTACAAATCCTCTGGATATGTACTTAAGTACAGTACTCAAGTAAATTTACTCTGTTACTGTCCACCACTGTTGACACCAGATTTGAGATCCTTGGTTGCCATGAGAGTGGGAAGGGATGAGCCCAATTTGGCGAATTTTGGTTACTAGGGGGCACTAAAAATATGGGAAGATTATATCTCTTGAACGGCTTCACCGATTTTTACAAAATTTGATCGGTATGATCTAAGGCCAATCCCGAGGCCATATCTTGAAGGTGGTCATAACTGGGCAATGTGGTCGTGGCTTATTACAAGATAAACAACAAACATTAATTTCAGCCAAACTATTATGCTGAGAGCTTTGAAATTTATATGGTAAATATAGAATAGGACACAGTTCTTCCATACCAAAAATTGCACATGTACTCCACTAGGTGGCGCTATAATGGATGCAATCGCGTTTTGGCTTGTAACTTCCACATTTTAAATGACACATTCGCAAACCTTATATCCATATGTTCCCTGAATAGAGCTGGGTTTTCCGACATAGGACACGCCCACTTCTGCTGCACATTTCGTTCGCTAAATGGCCACATATGCAAAACCTACTTTTTCGAACTCCTCCTACAATTTAAGCGCCATCTGCCTGAAACTTTGCACATAGAATCTCCAGATGTGTCTGATGAAAAGTTATCAAAAGAATTTTGGCACTCCAAAAAATGTGCTAGTTATAACCAAACAATCTTTTTTGCTAGCTAGAAAACACATATTGTTTCATATTTCAGTAAAACTAAATGCTTTCAACATCTTAAGTCAATTGTTCCTGAAGTCACCCAGAGGCTCTGTGCCAAATTTGGTGCAAATTGGCCTATAGGTGGCACTATAACGGATGTAAATGCGTTTTTGCCTTTAACTTCCACATTTTAAAGAACAAAGTGGGCGTGATTTAGTACAACAAATCCAAATCAGCACACATTCAGCCTTTTGCACTTCCAGTGCACTTCCCATTACAGCGAACACTACGGCTCAGACGTTGGCTTGCAGTTCTAGTTAACATTAAACTCGCTTCAAACGCCATTGCGTAGCGGACCGAATCGGAGCTTACTAGTTAGCCAATTTCCAGCTGACTTCACCATACTTGTAAGCAACTGTAAATACTATCAAACCGCAGTGACACATACCAGTGGCTCAGGTGCAGTTGCTGGGTCCGGTATTGGTTGGGACTGATCCTTTTATGAGGGTCAGTGTCGAGGCAAAGCCAGCTTTGGAGCCCCCTAGAGGCCAAAATTTGCCAAATTCGGCTCATCCCTTCCCAGTCTCATGGCAACCAAGGATCTCAAATTTGGTGTTAATGGCATTTAGTTTGACCGAGATATCAAACAGTTTACATTTTTATAGCTAGCTCCAGAAATTTGTCCGTGAATAATTAGCGAATTTTTTGACCAAGCAAAACTCTTTTGATAACTTTAGATCAGGGCCAGCTGAAGAGTGTACGTGCCAAGTTTCACGCAGATCGGACAAAATCCCAAGGAGGAGTTCAAGAAGTAGGTTTTCCAGTTTTTGCGATTTTGCGAAAAAACTTTTTAGGCGGAAGTGGGCGTGGTCATTTTAAAGTGATTCAGCTCCATTCATGTGTTTTTCATTCATTCATGTGTTTTTCAATTTCAATTTCAATTCAATGTTTTCGAATGTGCGACATACGGTGTGGGAGTTATAGGCAAAAACGCGTTGGCCTAGGTTATAGCGCCCCCTAAAGGCAGATATATGTAGTTTTTTGTGTCTGATGTACGTGCAGGTGTCTGGACCAATCCTCCAAATTGCACCGCCCTCTTTTGCATGGTTTAGCCTGCAGCACCACTTTTAGCAGGAGAAAAATAAAAATCTTTACAATTACAATAGGGTTCCTAGCACCGCTGGTCCTCGGGCTTGGCCCCCTAATAATACTACGATGGAGCTTGGTCGTCACAGTAAAAAGTCTGGAAACATGTGCAGACTGGAGACAGAGAGCTAGCTGTTAGTCATTAGCTATATGGTAGTAACTGTAACAACACATATGAACAAACTAACATTATTCAGATTTCAGATTCAGATATTCTGAAACGTCCTGCTGCCGCCGCAGAGTCTGAATTCCACCTCCGCTGTTGTTGGACCTCTGACGGTTGTGTGAAATTGATGAAAAACAGTATAATATGGGAACTTTAAGGTCAGTCTGTTTACTATACTTTGAGTTGCGGGTTACAGAGTCATGGCCTCAATGACCTCAGTACAAAGACTGAGGCAAATGAGAATGAACAAAGTAAATAATGTAAAATGAGACACAGAGTTTGGGACAAATGCTATGTTTCATTTTACATTTACCTATTCTAAATTCTTTAAACAGTTTTTTACAGTTTACAGATAACTTTTGATTTTGTTAAACCCTTTACTTAAATCAATAGAAAATAAATATATTCATATATTTCCTCAACATTTTAATTGTGATTTTACTATGCCCCGATCAGCTAACTAACATAGATGAAAATGAAGAAAAGAAACATCCTAATGACCTGTGATCATTGATCTGTATCAGCCAATACTGCTTCCAGTGATCAGTGATGTGCCCCAAAAATCATGATTGGAGCACCCTTAATACTTACTCATTTTAGAATGGAAAAGTAATAGAAACAGCTCTCATTCTAGGTGTCTCATTGAGTTTAACTGGCACCACCCCTACACCTAAAACTGTTGGGCACCTCCCACTCGGCAGGGTGATGTTCTCCCAGTTTTAATCACCAGCCCAAATGTGACCATGTAGAATTTAAACTTGCACGCTCAAAAAGTGGTAGTATATGCCACCGGAATACTACCAGTTTGGTCGAGCTCAGCTTGACGACAGGCAGCAGCTCTAAAATAGAGACAGTCAAAGCACTTGATCACTCTGAAGCCCATGAGAGGCATACAGATGTGAGGACAGGAAAGCCCCAGGTCTTTCTTCAGCTACACAAGTTGCAGACGGGATCTCTGAGGAAGAATGTGTTGTCAGCTGATATGAGGAGTCAAATAGATGTGAGGGTAAGTAATGAAAAAAAACAACTTCTGATTGCCATCAGAGGGAGCATTGTGAGATGTGAATGATTTGCAGCGTGTCAGAGAGTTGAGTTTCCCATCATGCCGGTCAGACACATGGCTACCTTGGCTGTTGGACTGAGGCCATTCTAACTACCTCGGGAGTTCTCATTCGCTTTATCATGGGTTAAGGCAGGAACACACTGGCCCAGCCGTTGGACGTCTGAAGCATTTGGGGAGACTCGGACGAGTTCGGGAACAAGTCTGTTCGGTGTGTTCAGCTGCGTTGGAAGCTTTTGGAATCGCGCAGACAGCTTCTGCTCCGATTCAACATGCAAAGTGGCTGGCCGTTGGCGTCGGAGCCATTGGATTCTCTGATTGGTTGCGTGCTAGCTGTATGACCATTCTGATTGGTGGTGTGCTATGTGAATCTGTGCAGTGTGTGGGAGGGGTGGAATACTGTGTGCGCTTTGTTTTTCTATGCACTCCTTTCCGTCATTTCCTGTTTTCATGTTTTGGAGTACTGGCACGAGAGTAGCGCCACCCACTTATTGCATCTCGCGCAAGTGAAGAACGTACACGCTACTGTAACATGCATGTTAAAATCTCAAAGTCAATTTTTGCGCCTGTATATACAAAGTATATGAGAATACTGTATTTATATTTTAGGACATTTTGCTTATTGCACATTTACATAAACACTCCACATCTATAAGCACAGATCCATTTATTGTATATTATCATCTATTTTACCCTCACGCTGTTACTTTTAACAGCTGTATCGAATTTAATTCCAATGCCTAGTTTTCAGGGATTGTGATTTTTTCTGATTGATCTCTGGTATTCTGGATTTCAGACCTGAAAATATGACCCAGACGAATCATGAAGATCCGCAAAGCAATACAACAATATTTTCTGGCTGAAAACTTTACTGACATACTAATGTAACTAGCAGTGCTGTCTGCATCACACACAACATGGATCTGAATTCTGCTGCATATCCACCATTTGGTATCCCAAATGGTAGTCAATGTAACACAGCTTGATTACAAATTTAATTTATTTTTCATCATTTTTGAGGTGAGGTATCTGGAGGACAACACATTCTGATTAACCTAGCTTAGATTCATCAACAAATGATGAATCTAAGCTAGGTTAATCAGAATGTGTTGTCCTCCAGATACCTCACTTGGTACAACAGCGCAAAAAATAATCCATTACACTACGTAGCTACTTTCTTAAGTAGCTACGTAGTGTAATGGATTATTTTTTGCCTGCATTAAGTGTGTATTGTTATTTTTTCTGACTCTGCTGCGCTGTTGTACCAAGTGAGGTATCTGGAGGACAACACATTCTGATTAACCTAGCTTAGATTCTATCATGACCTATTGATTATCATTGTATGAATGAAGGTCCAGGAGGAAGCTTTGAACTGTGAGGGGCCAAAGGTAACAGACAATTAAGTGCTTAGCTAAGTTTGACTTGCAGGCCAAATAGTGAGAGATGCCTAACACAGGTCAAACTCCTCTTTTAGTCCATTGGATACATTTGGCAACAGGACCAATCAGAAGAAGTGGGTGTACTGGAGAAGGGGCCTCTATAAAAGGCCCTCACAGGAAGAACGGGTGTGGCATTTTTTTAGGGCTCCTGTGAGCAGAGGCTGTCAGGAGTTTTGATAGAGGAGAGGGCAAAGCATTTTGGCATAGCTTTTCCCATAGATTTGATAATATCAGAAAGCGGCCGCTTCTGATCCGGACTCAAGGCTCTAGATTCTGTTTCAATAAAGATTTCAGCCACACAGCCTTGCCTCCGCAGAATTCTTTTATCATCGAACTACACGCCAACACCTTAGAGGAGGAAAGCCCAGAAACTACAGGTGGTGTTTTTGGCAAGTTCGCTTTTGACAATTTGGACACACGGCAGGAGCCCAGAGACTGACTTTCACCCCAGCCGGCAAACAAGGTGAGCATTTTTCGCTCTTGGGGTCAAACTCAGGCTCTGGACGGGACTGTGAGTGTTTTCCAATGTCTGTCAAGCAGAAAATTACCAAACTGGGGGGAAAACGGGCAAGAGGTGTGTAGTTTGATGATACGGTTCTGTCTAAATTTTCTAAATTAAGGGAAAGAGAAACTTATGCGGTAGAGATTTATGAATTAATTAGAAATACGGTGCCGACAACGGGAAAGTATGACGCTAAGCTTACCTTGTCCTAAGTCATGCGTGAGATTGGTCATTATTTCCTAGGCGCTAAAGTTGTCTCAAATAGAGAAGTGAAGAAAATAAGGAATAAAAGAAGATAAGAAGAGAAACTGCTGCGGCGGAAGTGACATATCTGGTGACCAGCTGCTGAAGATGGGACAGGCTTGGCGTTTAGCTTACACTATTGGACTTGCAAGGCATTAGTCGTTGTTCTGCGTGGTTCAGTCTCAAAGAGTAAAAAAGAGTAGAAAAGAGTAGTGGCCAGGGTAGAAGACCACGAAAAGTTAGAATGAGAGAGAATTGTTGTCAAACCAAGCTGTTGTGACAATAGAAAATTCAGCAAGTCCACGGGACGCTCGTGGACTCTAAAATAAACAATGTGGTATGGCACTTGGGGGGCTGTTAGAGACAGTTTACCGTTCGCTGAGTCCAACAAACCAAGTTGAAGGAGATGTCTTGTGTAAGAGCTCTGATGAAATTCAGCTGAATAAGTGTTTGTGTCTGTGAGTAGAAGGAA
The DNA here is from genome assembly GCA_963678695.2 of Diplodus puntazzo. NCBI lineage: Eukaryota > Metazoa > Chordata > Actinopteri > Spariformes > Sparidae > Diplodus > Diplodus puntazzo. Next base: position 1,509,762 of record OZ023171.1, read on the forward strand.
CAAAGTGCGGCCGACCCGATTGTGTTAAGTGTTCAGTGTTGATCAGGCCTATTGTGTCCTCCAAAGCTGTGTGTGGGGGTTGAGATTCAGCTTACAGTTGGTGTGAAAGCTGATTGTTTGTCCATAGAAGTAAGTAAGTAAGTAATCTATATACATAGGCATTATTAGAATATATCATATACAATGCATAAGTGTTGTAATTGATAACATGATATATGAAAGATATAATAATAGATAAATAAAGTATAGGAGGGATGTCCCATCTAACTTCTCAGTGATGTGATGTGATTAAGTGGGTCGTACTTTGGCCCTGCAACTGAGAGGTGACTGTTTAAATCTCGCCACTGTCACAGGGTTTGAGATGTGGATAAGTAAGTGAGGAAAAAAGGGTGTTTAAGTAATACAATTCCTTGCCAGCCATTCTAGATTGAGTAGTATGCTTTATAGGTGTTTTTCACCTTCAGATAAGGTTGTTCCTGTAAATTAAAACAAGGTCTCAAAAAGACCTGCCTGGTAAACTGAAAATCAACAACTGTAAAAACTATACAAGACTTAGAGAGAAATAGATGAAATACTAGTGGATTTAAATTGGCTGTATGAAGGAAAAAGAATTGGGGGTCTGGAAATGTATCTATTAATAAAGTTATTATTTATATGCATAAATAGCACTATTGATCACATATAAGAGAAGGAGTAGAAGCAATAAGGAAAAGCTAAGGGGATATAAGGTGGAGAGAAGATGAAGAAAATGGGGGTAAAAATGATTGCAAGGCGAATATAAGATTAAAACACACATACATGATTTGTGTGACTAAAGGCAATGCATCCTAGTTGAGTGTGGATCGGAGGAAACAGTGGGGTGCTCTTTGTCATGATCAAGCGGGGGAGATGTAATCACCTGGGGATGACGCTTGATTGTTTCACAGTGGAGAAGTTCAATGAATACGCTGAATGGGCATTTGTGGACGTATGAACAATTGTTTATTTGGTTGATCAAGGTAGCTGGTCAAATGAAATTGGCCTGTATGCACTGTAACCCCCACATATCAGAGTGGGAAGTCGTGAGGTAAAGTAAAGGTAAATTAATTGAATTGAGCAAGCAATTCGGTTGGTTTAAAACCAAAAGTACCGGTATAAGAATTTGACGCAAAATTTGAACACATATGTTCTTACAGATCTGAAGGCATGAGAGAAATTAAATGCATAATTAGAGTACAATGACTAACAGTTAACTAAAAATATATATATGTATATATATATGTATATATATATATATATATATATATATATTAACATGACGGTGTATGTAAATGTATAAAGACTTTTTGAGTTTCCAAAAGCCATGTCGTTAGGCTTTCACGCAACAAAGCGCGGATGTTTCCCGTCGGAGATTGAAGTGAATCATACATAGTGGATTTGCTCTAAGCCACCTCCTCAGAGCAAATGATTAAATTGAAACTAATAAATGTTGATAGTGGTCAGGAGTCTAGCAATATTTTTCATATAAGGCGTGGTTTTGATCTGAAATGCCTGTGTGAATGTTGGCAGATAAAAGTGGTTATTTATAACTGACAATGAGCCGATCCAGATCGCTTCAGTCTCTCCGCGGTTGAGAGGAGTTCGGAGTGCGCGTGTCCGCGGAGCAGAGAGAGAGAGAGAAGAAGAGAAGGGGGGCTGAGCAGCTGGTGTGTGAACGCGCGGACACAGAGACAGCGCCGCTGCAAGTCTGTAGGTACTCCCCCTCCCACACTTAAGATACAGGTGATCAATATAAATGTTAAAAGCTTTACTAATTTGAAATAAACTGGAACTGCATCAGTGAAATGATAATGCTGTTAAACTAGACCTGCGCAATGTTAATGTTACTTGGATGATGATAACGAAGTGACACTTTTGGCTTGCTCCATGGACGGAATAATAGTCTTTATTTGTCTTCTTTTTCTTCTTTCTATACATCGGGGACGCGAGAGTCCCAGAAAGAAGGAGGACGGACAAGAGTCACCGGACACCCGTCATATCTGTTGGTGTCATCCGCCTGTGTGACCCACACCAAATCTATCAGGCTAGTGTGACGTTATCCACAAACTCTTTAGACACACACACACACACACACACACACACACACACACACACACACACACACACACACACACACGGATACAACCCCTTGAGACAATCCTATGAAGACAGAAACACAATTCCACGCAAACACACACGCTCATACACTCACATACATATAATGCTACAACAATTACATACACACAAAATGTTTTGCAAATACATGTGAAGTACCGAGTAGGGAAGAATTACAAGTGAAGCCTGGCAACTGACTGATCCACTATAATTTATGATAGGATGTTAATGGTGATTTTATTATTCGAGTAGATAAGTTAATTTAACCTTGGAGTTATTATCTGATGTTTAATTATTTATAATTGTTGAAGGACAAAAACAATGGGGAGATTGGAGCAGACATCAGAAACAGTTTGTCGTCCTCAGAGGGAACAGGTGGACTTTTAGGTCTCTATTTTCTTGTATCCTCACAGACAGCTGAGTTGAGAAAAGTAACAGTGTTTTCAAGGCAATATATTACTGGGGTTTCTCTGAGGTTGGCAAAATGTATTCATTTTTATTAGGGAGTAGTTGTGATGACACAGTGTTCAGAAAACATATTTCTAAGTGATTAATTTGATTTAGGTGACTCCCTTAGAGGGAGTAAATGATCTTTTCTTTAATATTGTTTTAAAGGGTATGAAGGTTAATTGAGCACAAGCTCTCCTTTCTAATGATGCCCTGAGCATAAAATAAGTACGCATACACAATATGATCATAAATCATGATTACCTTTAGACTGCAGAACATTAAACAACAGGCAATTTGGAAATATCTAAAGAAATAAGATGGTTTAGCTCAAGAGCAAACTATAAGTCATTCCACTTCTGAGGGGCACTGGCTTGGGAATCAGTCTTTCCAAATACGATTCTTATAGTGGGAATGTCTAAAAGTAAGGACTCTAGTGAACGAGTGACAAGATTACGATCGCTAAATGAGATAACATTGTTGAGATAGTCGGGTAAAACATGCAGCAGGGCCTTTAAATAAGATAATAAAGTAATGTTCCCTCCTTAGGGATAATGGGCCATTCAACTTTGTCAGGAAAGACACAGTGATGAGTCCTAATCCCATCACCTGCGATACAGCCAAGTGCAGAACAATACCCTGCCTCAAAGTATTTCAAAGTTGAGAGAACAGCATGTATGTAGACATCAGCATAATAAAAGCAGGAAAAAAGTAACTTGAACAAGCTGTATTCTACATTTCAAAATAAAGCAAGCTCGGTTATGATAAATCAGTGAGCATTTACTCTTTAGTGTTAATTAGTTCAATAATATGACTTTAAAAGATAGCTTGTCATCTATCCAGATACTCAGATATCGGGGACTGGACACCCTTTCATAAGGCGTCCCATTCAGTGTAGAGATACTACTGTTTATAAGACAAGAGGCAGACAGAGCTAGGTACCTTGGAGTTGTTTGAAAACTAGGGATCAAAAGGAAATAGGGAACATGCTTGCTGAGGAGTCGGGTACTTTGGTGTGCGGCTTCAGGTTCAGATGAATGGGTGATTCGCCACTCAAAACAAACTCTGCTCAGCTCCAGTTGCATAATTGGGGGACCACAAGGAGCAGCTATGAAAACAAACAAGGATGAGTACCTTGGCAAAGAGTACAACATTGAAGGGGGCATCCCACGCGTGACTCTGAGGATGGCCAAAGATAAAGAACACAAACACGTTGGAGAAACGATGACAGACTCAAACGAGGACACTTTGTTCCAACAAAAGAAAACTCTGCCATTTGGGGATAATACAGACCAGAGAATCATAAACTTGATGATCTCTGCCCAAGGACTGGGACAATCACAGACAATACAACTGACACTTCTGAGGATAACTCAGAATCCCAAGAGCAACACACCGTTGTTGCCTGTAGAGAAACCAAATGACTCTTTGCGAATGATTTAAGAGCAGTGAAGGAAGTTACGGCTGACTTTCCAGCGGATGTACCTGATCCGCATGCCTTGGTGGCTTAGATTCCTCCAAAAGTTATGAATGTTAGAGTATTAAATTTGTTGAGCTTTAGGCAGCATTCACCTTACACATCATGCATCATCTAATTTACAGGTCCAGATCATAATAAGATAATACTAATACTAAAAAGGAAAATAAAACAAAACAAATCAATCAAAATGTTCAGGTTGTAAAATATACATGAGGGGTAAAATATAAGTAATTTCATAAATAAAATACATACAGCAATGACTAAATAAATAATACAGCAAGCTGAGCTGCACTCAGGAGGGATAAACTGAAGATCAGGGTGTGATAGACAGTAACTATCATTTAGAATTAGACAACATAGATGCTGCAGCTTTTTTGCATACAAGGTCTCCAAGGTAAGCTGTGGCTCACTAAACAGTTGGCTAAACCGGTTTACTATTTAGGTGAAGGAGCTTTTATTTTTCAAAAAGAGGTTCCCAAGTCAGGCCGCAAGTGCAATTATACAATTGATTCAATAAAAACATGGCAAAGGAGGGTCGTGATAAATTTGTAGAATATCATGGGCTATAGTAACAAAAGAATGTCATTTTAGCAAGAAGCAGCACAATAATACATTTTGTTAAACATCTGCCAACTCCAGATGGAGAACCACATCCATGTTTGGGAGTGGTCGATACTACGTCTAGCCAACTAAGCATTGTTTGACACATACCCCTCATTAACCCTAACTTGATTTCTTTTCAGATGATTCTGCCGAAAAAACATCTAACTGATGGATCTATATGTCTCATAAGCAATATGTAATAACATGTCTGCTCAGGCAGCTGAAAATGTGGAAATAACTTAAGGCTTTTCTTTCTAGGAACAGGGAAGGATGTTGCAGTCAACACTAACTTTCAAATATCATTAACATCTACCTGTCTGTGTAGTGGAATGCAAATATAACATTTATACAGGTTTGCTGACCCAGTGCAGCTCCAAAGGCAGTTGCTCTTACATCTTTCTCTCCAGGGACAAGAAGGTGGAAGTACTGGAGCACCAAGGGTAGATTGGGAATGTCCTCACAGGCAATGAATAAGAAAGAAGATTCGGTGACACCAATTCATAACAGGGTTCAAAGGCAGCAGAATATACTGTTCCAGGGAGTTTAAGCAAAATACAATGAAATAAAAATGTTGTTTGATGTATGTTGCTTAGTTTGTAAATGAAATAGCAGATGAGTTGCTGATGACAAGAATGGAGGAAGGCAGTAGTGTTGTCTGGAGCAGAGGTGTCCAAACTTTGAATGGGGATCAGGATGGACGAAGGGGGGAATGGAAGGAAAAAATAGAAAATATTAATGCAAAACTGGAAGAACGGGTGTGGCATTTTTTTAGGGCTCCTGTGAGCAGAGGCTGTCAGGAGTTTTGATAGAGGAGAGGGCAAAGCATTTTGGCATAGCTTTTTCCATAGATTTGATAATATCAGAAAGCGGCCGCTTCTGATCCGGACTCAAGGCTCTAGATTCTGTTTCAATAAAGATTTCTCTATCAGCCACACAGCCTTGCCTCCGCAGAATTCTTTTATCATCGAACTACACGCCGACGCCTTAGAGGAGGAAAGCCCAGAAACTACACGTCTGCGCATAGATCAACAATGCAATGCAGATGTGCCATGTCTAATCAGGGGGTAAGGTCATCAACTTTTTCCAGACTAAAATTTGCAAGTTAAATTATTTGAGAAACTGTATAATGGATGGATTTGATTTTGAAACGATCTTGGACAGGAAAGTTGGCAGATGTGCTTGATAACCATAATAATGTTTTAAAAGAAAAGGTTGAATCAAAGCTAAGCCAGCATTGACCAAACTGTCTGTGTTGCAGTAATGCATTGAAATTGCAGAGATCCTGAGTTTTATAGTGTGGTCTCCCAAATAAAACCAAAGCAATTTGCATGGCTAGATTTTACTACAAGTACAAAAAAAGGGCAAATCAATTTGTATTAGTTTTTGTGAAGTGCCCCTTTGAGGTCAACAAAGACTGTAGACAAGCACATGTACTCAAAATCTGTACACATCCGAACAACTACATTGTTATCTGCGGTAAACATTACATGTTACACTTATATAAGATCTCAAAAGTACTTATCTGTCAACAATTTCATACAGAAAATAACATTTTAAATATGTTTACCCACTCGAAAAACAATATCCTTCCGGTAAACAGGTGAGTCTCTGTAAACAGACGCTGCTCATCACTTTCTGTTTCTGGTCCGTGATTCTCGCTTTCTCTCATGTGTTCTCTAGAACACCTCACAGTCTGGGGCACAGTGCCATCTAGAGTGGCTTTAGTGTGAACTTTTCCACTTGGCTACATCTAAGTGTAATGAACAACTTGGGTAACAATATATGTGAAAAATGAAGCTTAGGATATTTGTCTGTTTGAAATACCCAAAAGCAGCATTTCATCCAGATAAAATATAGGATTGGATTACCCAATCTGAATCTGAATGTTCAGGATCTGACATTTTTGGACCTGCTTTGAAACAACAAATTTTCAGATCAGATCAGGATTTAGTCCAATCCGGCCAAAAGAATCCTGTGCCTCAGGGATGAATTTCATTACATTGTGCTGGCTATAATTTTATGTGACAATAAAACATTTTCCTCCTCTAAATATTGAATTGCAACATAAAGTCAGTACAGCCAATGCACATACAAGTTAGATATGCTGGCTGGATATAACATGCAATCTTTTGTTTGTAAATTCAGTATTCTGCTGTGGCACCAAGAGCTCTGCCACCAGATAACCCCTAAAGCAGAATCTGACTGCAGCTTCCTCCTGACAGGTGACCAGTTCTCAGCTACGGACCACCTGTCCATCAGTTTCCGGTGAGTGGCAGTTTCTTAATAGGTGCGTGAAAGTCAATAAATAGTAACTGACCAGCAAGTAGATGTAGACTGAACTGATGTCAAAAAAAGAAAGAGATTTCTCTCTGATCTGACTGCAATAAATGGATCAAAGGACACCGAAATAACACCATCATAATGCTGCCTTGTAAAAAGACGAGAAGACATGGTGTAGGTGTCTGCAAATGGCCAGGATTAGTGATAATTATCCCCACCTCCATTGGTGTTCATGAATGTACAGACATCAGCGACGTCAATGTTATAATTAGAGATGCACCGATCCAGTTTTTTCTGATCCAATCCGATACCGATACCTGGACTGAGCATATCGGCCGATACCTGATACCGATCCGATACCGTTGTTGAATTAATAATAAACTGTATACCTTCCACCATGTGAGAGGGACTAAAGGCACCAGACTTTCCTAACTAAGACAAAATAATCAAACAGTTACCGAACATTGTAAACATGTGTAACATTAGTAATAATAATAATAATAATAATAATAATACTAATACATTAAATTTATACAGTGCCTGTCAGGGTACCCAAGGACACACGTAACAAAGTGGAACAAACAAAACAAAGAATGAATGTAGCGCCTGTCAGTCAGCACGGAGGGAACACTAGCACCGAAGTCAGTAGCACCTTCTGTAAACAAACTAGGGTCTGGAGGCTCCGTGCACACAGCGGGGGCGACCATCCAGCATCGCTGCGAGCCGGGGAGACCGCAGCAGCAGAGGAGGAGACAAAGCAGCCCGGAGGTGAATAACCCTGAGGTTGCGGTGGAGGGAGGACCAACGGAGCAAAGATGGACAGCCCACATAGTATTGAGTACGTCCGTTTGAAAGTTAACATTGCTAGGCTAACAGTTGACCGGTGAGGCTAACAACTGATGGCGGGGCTACTAGCTAATCACCGGAGAAATGTGACGTGAGTACGTGTAACGTCCTGCAAACAGGAATACAACACAAAACATATCAGCTGAACCTGAGAACTAATAAAGAGTTGGTCAAACGAATGACGAATGACGTAGGATGTGCTGCGATGGCGGAAAAAAAAATGGATCCCGATCCAGCCGTTTTGTCAATATCGGAGCCGATATCCGATCTTAATATCGGATCAGTGCACCCCTAGTTATAATGTCAGTGCGAATGTCAATGGTGATGGGCTTTTGCGACACAGCATCACAGGAAATCCTTGGATGAGTTCAATATTTGCAAGTTAATGACACAAATTCCACCTATTCACATCTTTTCATAATACAAATAAGTCACCTCCTGTTTGGTCTGAGCACACCATTAAACTGAATTTTGCCTTCAGATTTTGCCCATCAGCTTACTAGCTAGCCAGCTTAGACACTAGTTTAACTGTCGAGCAAACACGATCATCATAATGCAAAAATCAATTCAGAGTATCAAAAGGAAAAACAATGTCTACTCACATCTGTTCAAAAAGCTGGTGTGTTTAAATGCAAAGTACTGTAATGTCAAAGCACGTCCAAGGCATGAAAAAAAAACATGTAAAACATAAAGGTTTAACACATATGGGATTACCAACCACTTACTGTGTGGTGTTTTATTCAACATATCATTAATGATGTGTCATGTTTCAGGTACTGTATGCAAACAACCAGAGGGTTAGCGTCATAGTTTTCTGTCTCATAATTTTCTGTCTCCAGTGTTCGTTTTGGAATCCTTACTGTGATGGCTGGTCCAGCGAAAGCCAGGCTGAGCAGCATCAGAAGGGGGATGACCTCGTGGTTGGGATCGATGTAAGGGAGGCTCAAGCTGCGGTCATGGCAGTTGAATCCAGACTTCACTGGCTTAAACACGTCTGTCCACTCCAGGAAGTACAGACTGACCGCAGAAGACACCAGGATTGGCAGCTGTCAATATATACAACAGAGAACAGGAAGAAAAAGATATCAGAGAGTTTGAAGTCATAAACAGCTGAGGCAGGAGCAGCTCTAATAGATTCCCAATGAATAAATACATAGATAAACAGGCTGTGAATGCTGCAAATATCCCCATAACCCATGCTTCAGTGACCATGCTAATTTGATTTGATAATGAGAACGAAGAAAAGAAAATAGTTTCCATGACCTGAGGGGGTGAGGATGGAGCTGAGGGTGATGAAAGCTGGCATGTGGAAGGAAACACGTTTATGATACTCCCACTGAGCTCTGCTCCAAACTACCGTATGAATTCTTCTCATTCCAACAAACTAAATGAGAAACAGCTAGTCCATATTTATTATAGCCAGCTTGAGCAATCACAAAAGACCAATTATAACGCAGCAGTTCAATCCAAACCATGAAATAAAGTTAAAGAAATAAAGCTGCGGTTGATCTCTCAACTGAGAAAATCAAAGTGCTCTAGTGGTCTGTGGAAGATAGCCAGGGATAGACATGCTGAATGGCTGGCTGCAGCAGTTTCACTACTGACCTGTCACAGTGTTACACTGTGTACTATGGGTTGGTGGAATTTTACCGGTGCATATCCAGTCCTGTCAGGAGCTCTCAGCAGCTGAGGAGACGCACTGTTTACCAGAGACATCCCAAAACTATCAGCCTGTTTTCACAGTTTTCACTTGGCCATGTAACAGCTACATATCACAAGTATATGGGCGGAAAACTAGAGATCCCAAGGTGGCACGTTTTTAAACGGCCAGCTGCTTGCCTACTGCATACACAAAAAACTGCTCTACTCTCTTGCTGGTTAATTAATCTGTGTTTAGCAGCACAGGACATTCTTTCTTCTGGTCTACCTCAGTCATTCTCACCAGAATCCCAACCAGAAGATTTCATCACAATCCTCTCTCCACCAGCTCTCAATATCTGCCAGAATTAATTCAAAGAACTCACCCTGACCTTTAAAGTAAAATATGCACTGGTGCCAGGTTACCTCTCCACCTTATTGCCCATACACCATTCTTTTACTTATCCATCCCCAGAATGTTCAAAAATCGGCCAGTTTCAAAACTTTTTGATATCATGATGCTCCCACTTGAATTAGAATATCTCCTTGATTGAAAGGCCTGATCCCCAAACTGCCCCTTTCTCTCTGTCATACATAAGTTAAGCTTTCCACCTTTCCTTTCTTTTTCATTACATTTGAAAAACTAGAGACTCATATAAAAGTTTTAAACATGCTACTGTCTGCTCTTTTTCAATGCTGCTTTTTACCATCTGGTCAGTGGCGTAAGTATCGGCAGTGCAATCGGTGCAGCTGCACCGGGGCCCAGATGCCGTCAGGGGCCCATGAAGGAAGAAAAAATAGCTGTCCAGAATTGCCACAGGCCCCTGTTTCTGTGAATGAAATAGCTGGGGTTGGGTCGGTAAGGTAACGCTGAGTGGCTGGTATAGGAGGAGGAAATGATAATTTGTCCAATCACCAGGCCAGATATTCTTTAGACACACAAGCCACTGGGCCAATCGTCACTTCTCTGCTGAGCCAATGCATATCTCTCTCCCGGGCTGGGAGAGTTAGTAGTTACCAAGGCAAGGTACAGCAGAAAAAATAAATGAATAAATAAATAAGAATAAAATAAAAAACGGCCGTCCATCTGCCCATTATTGATCGGCCCACCCGGAAAAATCCCGGTACTCCTGATGGCGAGTCCACCCCTGCAATAGCAGTTCTCTCGAGTGGCTGTGCGTGTGTGTCCAAGCTTGTGTGTGTGCGTGCCTGCAGTTCGCACGAGCGTACGCTTGTGTTTAGGGCGGGGGTGGGGGGCACAAAAAATATTTGCACCGGGGCCTATCATCATGATGTTACGCTACTGCATCTGGTACAATGTTGTTATCTCTTTATGTGCGGGCGGCAGTAGCTCAGTCAGTAGAGACTTGGCTTCCTGGACCGGTGGCCGGTTCAAGTCCAGCTACAGACCACAATATGGAAGTGGACTGGTAGCTGAAGAGGTGCCAGTCCACTTTTTAGGTTACTGCCAAAGTGCCCTTGAGCAAGGCACCGAACTCCCCATGTGTGCTCCCCGGGCGCTGACATAGCAGCCCACTGCTCCTAGCTTGTGCGTGTATGTATGTGTATACTTGGAATGTGTAGCTAGTGATGGATTAAATGCAGAGGACAAATTTCAGGTGTGTTTCATGTCTGACAAATAAAGATTCTTCTTCTTCTTCATGTTAGTTTTCAAACATTTCTTCTCTCTCCTCCTCTGAACTGCCACCTTACCGTGGTGGAGGGGTTTGAGTATCTGAATGATCCTAGGAGCTATGTTGTCTGGGGCTTAATGCCCCTGGTAGGGTCTCCCAAGGCAAACAGGTCCTAGGTGACCTCCGGGAGAGCTTTGACCAGATTCCGAGGGAGGCTGGGGACATTGAGTCCGAATGGACCATGTTCTCCACTTCCATTGTTGACGCGGCTGTTTAGAGCTGTGGCTGTAAGGTCTCCGGTGCCTGTCGTGGCAGCAATCCCCGAACGTGGTGGTGGACACCGGAAGTAAGGGATGCTGTCAAGCTGAAGAAGGAGTCTTATCGAGCATGGTTAGCTCGGGGGACTGCTGAGGCAGCTGACAGGTACCGGCAGGCAAAGCGTGAGGCAGCACGGGTGGTTGCTGAAGCAAAAACTCGGGTCTGGGAAAAGTTAGGGGAGGCCATGGAGGAGGACTACCAGTCAGCCTCGAGGAAATTCTGGCAAACCATCCGGCACCTCAGGAGGGGGAAGCAGCCCTCCACCAACACTGTTTACGGTGGAGGTGGGGAGCTGTTGACCACGACTGGGGATATCGTCGAGCGGTGGAAGGAATACTTCGAGGATCTCCTAAATCCCACTGACGCGCCTTCCATAGAAGAAGCAGAGGCTGGGTACTCAGAGATGGAGTCATTCATCACCCAAGCCGAAGTCACTGAGGTAGTTGGGAAGCTCCTCAGTGGCAAAGCACTGGGGGTGGATGAGATCCGCCCTGAGTACCTCAAGTCTCTGGATGTTGTGGGGCTGTCTTGGCTCACACGTCTCTGCAGCATTGCAGACCAGGGTGGTGGTCCCTCTATTCAAAAAGGGGGACCGGAGGGTGTGTTCCAACTATCGGGGGATCACACTTCTCAGCCTCCCTGGGAAAGGGTACTGGAGAGGAGAATTCGGCCGATAGTCGAACCTCAGATTCAGGAGGAACAATGCGGTTTTCGTCCTGGCCGTGGAACACTGGACCAGCTCTATACCCTCCGCAGGGTGCTCGAGGGTTCATGGGAGTTTGCCCAACCAGTCCACATGTGTTTTGTGGACTTGGAGAAGGCATTCATACGTGTCCCCCGTGGCGTTCTGTGGGAGGTGCTCCGGGAGTACGGGGTCGGAGGCCCTCTGCTAAGGGCTGTACGGTCCCTGTGCGACCGGAGCAGGAGCTTGGTTCGCATTGCTGGCAGTAAGTCAGATCCGTTCCTGGTGCATGTTGAACTTCGGCAGGGCTGCCCTTTGTCACCGGTTCTGTTCATTATTTTTATGGACATAACACTTACATATTATTTACATATTATTATTTACACACACACACACATATGTATATCTATATCTATATATGTATATATATAGAGAGAGAGATGCACTTTTAAAATATTTCACCACCACCCTCAGTGACACAGCATCAGGTGCTCCTGTCCCTTGTACCTCAGCACGGCGGAATGACACAGCATCTTATTTATATTGTATTTTTAATGTATCACTTTTTCTTTGTTCAGTTTTTATTTGGTGTGATATTTTTTACTTAAAATTAATACAATCTTGAATACATACATGCCGTTTCTGTGTGAGTGTACCAAAATTGATTGTGAAATTGGGGGCGCCAGCTAAAATCTTTCCCAGGGCACCAAATTGGTACACTTAGGAAATTAATTTAAAAATTGAAAAAATTAATGAGAAAGTACAGAAGTAGGGGAAATATTACAAAGTTAAATAAATACAAAAGCGAATAAAGCAGAAAAATGAAATTTGGTAACTATAAAAAAATAACTGTCTGCATTTATTTTTAGTTTCATATTTGGTGCATTTAATTATATTATTGTGTGTATTGAGTCGTTTATTAATTTCTTCATATTTGATTTTGGCAGTCTTAGTCCTCCAAACAGGCTGACTACAGAAACATATTCACCTTTACTACCCCTCAGCCTCGGCACTCTCTCTGTGACTAGAGGTTGAAGAGGGGAGATGGCAGATTAACGAGGGGCATCCTATTCTAACCTCCCACAAAACGCCTGCACTATGTAACAGGTAGAGAGATGGACTGACACGGTACAACTAAGCCATGCAAATGAGACCTACAATTCAATCAAAGCTGGTAATAACAGTGCAGATCTCTTGAGGAAAATGGTGCCACCTAAAATTGCCATAAGACCTCCAGGCTCTGTGCTGTCCCATTAAAGAGTAGCACAGAGAACTGTGGTGCATGTGTAGGCAGAAAATGGACGTGTAATTGAAAGCGGTAGGGTATCCACAGAGAACTGCAGTGAGATGCTCAGTGGGAGTTGAATGTGGCCTGCAGCATCATGGGCTTTATCATGCAGCTTAATATCCCGATTCACTGGTAGACAGAGGCAGGTGCTCACTCAGCTAATGCTAAGTAGAGCAGCGCGATGGAGGAGGGCCCCACTTGGAGCCCAACACAGGGGAATCTCTTCAAGTCATCCCAGTCCTACTGGAAGCTCAGCCATCCACACACACACACGCACGCACGCACAAACACACACACACACACACACACACACACACACACACACACACACACACACACAGAGGGCCTCTGTTTGCAGACTTCCTTCCTTTGTCCTTTGTCAATGTGAGAGGTCAGAGAGCTCTTAACCAACAGGCTTGAACAAAAGCCCCAAAGGCCAGCCCTAGCTTCAGGAAGATTAGGACATTTGGAAAAAGTACAAGAAAGGATATGGATTGGAATAATTAGAATGTATTATTCTGGTTGTTGTCATAACTGATGTTTAGTGTTTAAAATCTGAACAATGTTAGGATCTCCATCCATAGCTTCATTAGTAACAGGGAGCCCCTGTCTAATCTCAAACCCAACTACCACTGTTATACTGTTGAAGTGGAGAATTCAAACCCATGTTTCAAAGTCTTCATTTCTCAGTTTTCATTTTTATTTTTATTTGCATTTAATTTGTCAATGAGTTCAACCTCAAGACACCTCTGGATGTAAAGGCAACAGATAAAGACCAGTGGCAGTGAGCATGATAATGATAATGTGCAATTAGTTTATCTAATAGGCCTATACAATAAATGTACTCACTGTACTCAGATATTGTTTTTCCTCCCCTTTGTGTCCAATGAAAACCATTAATCTCAAGATGTGTTCACTTTAAATGTTTCTTTTCAACTGAAGACATAAGTGTTCCTTGAGAGTATTCTTCAGCTCTATAAACTGTTCAAAAGCCTGTTTTTCTGACTTTTTACAGACATGTGGTTGTCACAAGACAGCCACGCTACAAACATAACATGGGTCTAACACTGTGTGATGCATTGTTGTAAATTAAACTAGTCACTACGAGGACTAACAGGATATTTTAACCACATCCCGTGTTCGGTTTGAGAAAGTATGTTAACAGTTAGAAACTCTGGTTGGAGTGGGGCTTTAGTCTTCTCCTCTATCATGTAACCAAAGCTGCAGGTCAGGGGGCGTCATAGAGTGCGATTAATCTACGTTTATTTGCCACGTTTTTCTATAATGAATTAGTCAAAATGTACATGTTATAATAACAGCCCTAGTTGTAATGTATCAAATCAGTCACTTTGCTGTAGTGTCTAGTCATTAACTAATATCCACTAAGGGGGCGTGGCGGCCGGTAAAAAGACTTCCATGATGGCTGCTCTCATATATCCTCACTCATCGCTCCTCAGAGATCGCTTCTCGGTTATTGAAGCATAAAGGAGAGCTTTGGGTCTGCCTGCAAGATGGCAATACAGAATGACTTCCCTTTCAAACTAGGACTGACAACTGAGCAGATGTTGAAAAAGGGAAGTGTACCCATGTGGGTTCTAGAAGGGCTGCACTAATGTGTTAAAGCTGGTGCCATTCACATGCTCCTCAGGTGATTTCATCTCCCAACGTGGAAATTTGTTCTTCCAACGTTTTTGATTTCATCAGCTTTAAAAGCTCTCATTGTAGAAATGTTATGCTCAAAGGATATGTGTTGTATTTTATTGTTGGATCATTCCAACAACGTGTTGCTCGCTGTTTCTACTGAAATCTTGTAGTCAGGAAATAATTTTTCAAATTATTCTGACTCCACAGGAAAGTAAACATTGCTAATGTTACCACAACTTGAGGGAGTGAATCAATCATATAGTTGAAAGAAATAACATCAAATAAATAAATGTTGGATGTTATATGTGACGGTCTAGGTTTTTGTTGCTTCTCTGCATATTACTGCTGGATTAATGTGTGTTATTTTACAGCTGGAGTTATTTAAGGTTGAGCTCACTTTATATGTAATTTGACGGCATACCCAAGGAACCTCTACAGAAATGTAACTGCACAGCACAGTAACACAAATGTGATTGTTTTTATTGGAAGCATCGCATTTTGCAGCCTCTCCGCCATTGCTTAGCCTCTTTTCACTCCCGGAGAGTCTCTGGATGAGAGAGAGAGAGTACAGCAGGCCAGCTTGTGTTTCTTCATTCAAGCTGGGTTTGGTTGGAGCCATGGCCCTCCCTGCAGACACTCTGCCTGTCCGCACGCTCTAGTCCAGTGACAAGGCTGTGAGTCAGCGTGTATAAAGAAGAAAGTCAGCTGGCAATCAGCTCATCACCGCCAGCAACGCAGACACACCAGTGCACATGTATAAACTCTTACTAAAACATGGTTACTTGCATAGGTTACCTCTCCAGCTCTGCGTAGAGCCTACGCACAACCATAAATCAGGTTTTATTATAACACCAGAAGCAAAGATGACACAAAAGTCCCAGATTCTCCTGTAGTCAATTCCATTTTAGCAACAGCTGAATTTTTTTCTGTCAAAAATTATAAAAATACGAAAACACGCTGCAGTGGGCCTCAACAAACGCCCAGATGGACCTGTTGACAGGAGCACGACTTTGTGCAACTTATACCGCAAGGAATTTTTGTACTACTAGTTTAGAATATATTTCAATTTACATTACATTCAGAGCATTTAGCAGACGCTTTTGTCCAAAGTGACTTAAAAGTACATTTGTCACAAGAAAGAAACCACAACATATCACCGTCGATAAAGTATGAAAGAAAACATAGAAACTGTCACACCGTTGTGAGGACTGTCCTGTCCTGAGTTTTTTGTCTTGTGAACTTCCTGTTTTATTTTGAAAAGTAACTCTCCTCCCGTTTCAGGTCACTTGCCCTTCCTCTTGTGTCACCAGTCTGACATCTCCCTTGATCCCTGATTGTTTCCACCTGCGTCCCCTTCCCTGATGTGCTTTATAGTCTGCGTCTTCCCCTTTCTTGTTGCCAGAGTATTTTGTCTTGTCGTGTACCTCCAGCCTTGAATCACATTTCTTGCTAAGCATTGCCACGCTTGTATTTCTGTTTCCTAGGTATACCTCTGAAGAAGAGTGGTTTTGTTTTGATAAGGTTTTTTGGTCAGCTTGTTCTTTTGAAAGCTAGTTTAATTTCATAGTGTCTTTGTTTCCCTCCTTTTTGGAGCGTTTTGATTTGTAGTTTTCTCAGCTCTGTGCAGCGTAGTTTAAGTTTAAAGCCTTTTGCTTTTTCCTCCTTGTGAGTGATTTTCCTTTTGTGTTACATTTCATAGTTTATTCGTTTTTCAGATCAGTGTAGATAGCAACGGAGAGACGTCTGCGCTCACCTATATCTAGCTGGCCGACTTCTCATCGTTCGTCACTGGAGCTGCCTCCTCACCCCCGCATGGACCGAGAGGAAGAGCCCATGCAGCTGGGGAGAACTCGGCTGACACCAGAGGAGCAGAGGAAGCGGCAGCTGGAGGGGAGGTGTTTCTACTGCGGAGAGATCGGCCATCTTGTCATTTCATGTCCAGCCGAGGGATCCCAGGCGGAGTCATGTGACGGTTTCAAGCCCTGTGCCACGCACCCTCACTAAAGTTACCATGACGTATCACACAGCCACTGATCTGGAAGCGCTCATTGACTCAGGGGCAAACTAGAGCCTGATGGACTGGGGTTTAGCAAAGGAGCTGGGACTTTACTCTGAGCCGCTAGCTAAACCCATCAGGGCCAGATCACTAAATGGTAAGGAACTGTTTGCAATCATACACATCAGCGAGCCCATCCAGATGCACATTGACAACCACCAAGAACACATTCGCTTCTATCTATTCACCTCATCATTCCACTTTCTGATTTTGGGACAACCATGGCTGTTTCTTCACAACCTGCACTTAGATGGGAGAACAGGAAAGGTCAGAGAATGGGGAAAGGGGTGCACCAAGAACTGTGTTATCTCTGCTACCCGGGAAGAGAATGTCACAGAAATTAACCTGTTTTCTGCCAACCCTGCCACAGACGCAGAATTCCCAGACCTGAACTCGGTTCCTTACTGTTACCATCACCTCTGAAAGGTTTTCAGCAAAACCAAGGCTCTGTCTCTCCCGCCTCATCGTCCGTATGATTGCGCCATCGACCTGATCCCACCATCCCCAAGGGCCGTCTGTACTGCACTCCGTCTCTACTGTCCCTCATCATCACCAGCAGGGGCAGAATTTTTCCTTGTGGGGAAAAAAGGCGGGTCTCTGAGACCCTGCATAGATTACAGTCTGCTCAACGACATTACAAAAAAGAATTGTTACCCTCTCCCTCTCATGTCCTCTGTTTTCGACCAGCTTCAACAAGCCAAAGTGTTCACCAAGCTTGATCTCCAAAATGCCTACAACCTGATTCGGATAAAGGAGGGGGATGAGTGGAAGACAGGTTTCAATACGCTGAGTGGGCACTATGAATACAGAGTCATGCCTTTTGGACTCACCAATGCCCCCGCTGTTTTTCAAGCCATGATCAACGACGTACTGAGAGACTTTCTTGACCGCTTCGTTTACGTTTACCTAGACGATATCCTGATCTACTCACCCGACCTTGACACCCACCACGATCATGTAACCCAGGTTCTAACGAGATTGTTAGATAACCACCTGTAAGTCAAAGCCGAAAAAAGTGTGTTTCATGCCGACACCGTCTCCTTCCTGGGCTTCATTGTAGCCACTGGAAGAGTGCAGATGGACCCGGCTAAACTTAGCGCTGTGGCAGATTGGCCTACACCTGACAGTCGCAAAAAGGTTCAGCAATTCTTAGGATTTGCTAACTTTTACAGGTGGTTTGTCAGAGGCTTCAGCGCAATAGCTGCTCCTCTCCCTGCTCTTACCTCCACCCAGGTGCAGTTCCGCTGGTCTCCAGAGGCAGAGAAAGCATTCCAGACTCTCAAGCACCGCTTCACCTCGGCCCCCATTCTCACCATGCCGGACCCACAGCGCCAATTCGTGGTGGAGGTGGACGCCTCCAACGAAGGAGTAGGAGCAGTCTTATCGCGGCGCTCCGAATGTGACGGCAAGATGCATCCCTGCGCCTTCCTGCCGCGACGGCTGTCCAAAGCAGAGAGGAATTACGATGTCAGCAATCGGGAGTTGTTGGCAGTCAAGCTCGCCTTGGAGGAGTGGAGGCATTGGCTAGAGGGGGCCGACCATCCGTTCATAGTGTGGACAGATCACAAAAACCTAGAATACATCAGAAATGCTAAGAGGCTAAACTCTCGCCAGGCCAGGTGGACGCTGTTCTTTAATCGTTTCTCCTTTTCTCTTTCTTACAGGCCGATGACGATGTTCGCCATTTCCCGGCGGTTCTGGTGGCCATCCATCGAGCCGGAGGTCCGGGAGTACGTGGAGGCATGTTCGGTCTGCGCACAGAACAAGACGTCTTCCGGGTCCCGCATGGGTCTCCTACAGCCGCTTCCTATCCCCTCCAGACCGTGGTCCGGCATCTCCATCGACTTCGTCACGGGGCTCCCGGTTTCTCAAGGTAACACAGTGGTCGACAGATTTTCCAAGATGGTCAGATTTATCGCTCTGCCAAAATTACCATGCGCCAAAGAGACGGCAGAGGTCATGATGACCAACGTTTTCCGAGTCCATGGGATTCCCAAGGACATCGTTTCAGACTGGGGGCCCCAGTTCGTGTCCCGGTTCTGGAGGGAGTTTTGCAGAGTTATCGGTGCCAAGGCCAGCCTGACCTCGGGGTACCACCCAGAAGCCAATGGCCAGACTGAACGCCTCAACCAGCAACTGGAAACCGGCCCCCAGTGCGTGGTCTCACAGAACCCCTCAACGTGGAGTAAACACCTGGTCTGGGTAGAGTATGCACACAATTCCTTACCTACGTCAGCCACTGGCTTTTCTCCATTTAAATGTTCATTCGGTTATCAGCCCCCACTCTTCCCAGATAATGAGCTGGAAATGTCAGTCCCCTCCGCCCATGCAATGGTTAGCCGCTGCCGCCGCATCTGGGCAGTCACCTGACAGGTACTGATCCGACAGGGGGATCGAGTCAAAAAAGCGGCAAACCCCAAGAGGCGGCCTGCTCCCGCCTACCACCCAGGCCAAAGGGTGTGGCTATCCACCAAGGACCTACACCTCAAGGTCCCCTCCAGGAAGCTGGCACCACGGTTCGTTGGTCCATTCCCAGTAACCAGACTCGTCGGTCCCGCAACGGTCCGGCTTCGTCTGCCTCGGTCCCTCCACGTTCATCCCACCTTCCACGTGAGCCAGGTAAAACCAGCCAAGGAGAGCTCCATGGTTCCAGCCGCCGCACCTCCCCCACCACCTGAAGTGATTGATGGCAGTCCAGTCTACAAGGTCAAGCAGTTATTGGCAGTACACAACTGGGGCCGGGGCAGACAGTCCCTGGTAGATTGGGAAGGCTACGGACCGAAAGAAAGACAATGGATCCCGTCTCGCCACATCGTAGACCCCAGCCTCATCGACGACTTTTACCGGGAACTTCTTGTTTTATTTTGAAAAGTAACTCTCCTCTCATTTCAGGCCACTTGCCTTTCCTCTTGTGTCACCGGTTTGATGTCTCCGCTAATCCTTGATTGTTTCCATCTGTGTCCCCTTCCCTGATGTGCTTTATAGTCTGCATCTTCCCCTGTCTTGTTGCCAGAGTATGTTGTCTTGTCATGTACCTCCAGCCTTGAATCACATCCTTGCCACAGTTCTTGCTATGCATTGCCACGCTTGTATTTCTGTTTCACTTGTATACCTCTGAAGAAGAGTGATGTTGTTTTGATAAGGTTTTTTGGTCAGCTTGTTCTTTTGAAAGCTAGTTTAATTTCATAGTGTCTTGTTTCCCTCCTTTTTGGAGCGTTTTGATTTGTAGTTTTCTCAGCTCTGTGCAGCGTAGTTTAAGTTTAAAGCCTTTTGCTTTTTCCTCCTTGTGAGTGATTTTCCTTTTGTGTTACATTTCATAGTTTATTCGTTTTTCAGATCAGTGTTGATATTGCCACTTGTTTTCCCTCCCTCGGGAGCAATTTTCTGTTCATTGTTTTCGTGCCTTGTGATTTGTTTTCTTGTTGTTAGTCCTCCGTCTGAGCAGACGAGGTTAGAGTTTATAGCCAGTTTGTTTGTCACTCATTCTGAAGAAGATACAAAAGGATTTCAGAATAAAAGCCTGTCTAATCCGTTCTCTGTCTGCTCTCTCTGTCTGAGTCCTCCTTTTTGCCCAGGCCTGACAGAAACAATTTTTTTAAGCCCTCATCAGAGCATCGTAGCTGCTATTTATCTTTGGCTACGTTCACACCGCAGTTACAAGTGACCTGAATCCGATTTTTTCGCTCATATGTGACCCATATCTGATTTTCTTTTGACAGTGTGAACAGCACAAGTCGCATTGAATCTGACATTTTCGAATCAGATTCAGGCCACATTTAAATGTGGTACTGAATCGGATACGTATCGGATTTTTTTGAATGCGACCGCAATCTGAACAGCCAGGTCGCATTTAATGCGACTTTGACGTCATTCTGACCCGCGCTGCACTGTTTTGTAAATAAATGACAATAAAGTTGATTGAAAAAAAAGTGTGCCACAGGCGGGAGCGAGCGGGAGCCACAAACATGGAGGACAGCAGTGAAGCAGGCGTCCAGTGGAGGGACAGTGAGGTTTTAGACCTCATAAGTATTTGGGGGCGCTTCTGTGCGCACACTGTTTTTAGCATTAAGCCATACAGTCCCACGTTACCTGTTGCCGTTGCCATGTTCGCTTCCGTAAACACCGCTGTGGCGTGATGTCATCAATGATCAACTGCGCATGCGGGTCACTTCAGGAGCGTGATATGTTCACACAGTAATCCATAGACAGGCCGCATTTAAAGAGGTAATGTGAACAGCCAAACAAAAAATCGGATTTGAGCAATAAATCAGAATTGTGCATTAAGACCTGCGGTGTGAACGTCGCAAAAGATACCTTGAGTGCATAAGTGCTATGATTTAATTGCTAAATATATTAATTGATTCACTCATTCAAAAAAAAATTTGCATTGAAATATTTTTAAATGCTTACGTTTAATTACAAAGCTTGTAATTAATTGGATATCTTTTTTTTTATCACTTGACAGCCCTAATTCCAACATCACTGGAGTTTTGTACCGGAGAGAAGAGCGATAAAACATTGAACTCAATTGAATCACCATCACCTTTTATATTTTGATTGTTTGCTGATTTACCACAGAGTTTAAATGTGTCAGCAACAAAAGGACCACAAACAACTTTCTTCACTTATCGCAAACATTTTCCTTTCCATGGTCTGTTGTACAAACGTGAGGCTGATCATTCCCGAGCGTCGGGTTTGTTATGTTACATCATTGCAATTTTCCCTGAAGTTTGAAAATATTTTCCAGTAATCAAAACACACCACAATCACATTCTGGGTTATTAAATGACAATTTCACAATCAGAATATCACTGAATACAGGGACAAATAATTAATAAATAGTATGAACACATTATGTCAGCTGAAATGGTTGCGGCACACAGTGTAAACAGAAAATCACAGGCGCAGGTTGAACTTTGAGTGTGTACAACAGAAGCTTTGAACACAAATGAATAATCAAGATATCAGCAGGTGCATCATTTTGCGACTGATATGTCCAATGACTGATTAAGATTGCGAGCTTAACTAGTGCAAACCACAAAGCCAGGCAGAGCAGATGCAGATCCAGCTGGAAGTGATCATCCAGCAAAACTGTTTGCCGTCCACTTTAAATATATTTAAACTAGTATAAAGTGCAGGAATGGTTACTGGTATATTGTAGGGCACAGACAGCAGCTGAAATAATGCAGTCATAGAATAATTGCAAAAGAAAGCATACATGTTTTTTAACCCATCCCTAAACACAAGTTAATCACAGTCTAATTTCCAAGTGTAGGTATGAACTATTCGTCCAATGTGGGTGCACATTTCTACATATATATCATATATAATGGTCTGCAACAATGTTTAGGTATGTGGTATGTGTCAAAGTAACATCCACATGAACGGCAGGACCCAAGGTTTCCCAGCATCACAATGTGTCCACCAACTGGCCCTCTTCCCATAGTGCATCCTGATGTCATCTCTTCCCCTGGTAAGCGACACACACACACTCATCCACAGGATGTCAAAGAAACACACCTTCTTCCATAGCTCTATGGTCCATATTGAGGGCATCACAGCATTGGCACTCTGACGGTCTGCAGCTAAGCAGTCCCATATGCAGCAGGCTGTGATGCACTTTGTGTTCTGACACCTTTCTATCAGATTAGGCATGAAAACAGCAATTTGTGCTACAGTAGCTCCTCTGTGGGATCAGACAACAAGGGCTAGCCTTCACTCACCACATACATCATACATCAATGAACTCAAAAAAGCACATAATCAGTCTTCTTTGTCAAGTTTTATTTTGTGTTTCATGGCTATTGGCAAACAGATTTTTGGTGAATTACTCAGATCACAGACTGTTTTGCCAATATCTTTACAGAGACCTGTCTTCACCACAACATCCAGGACCAAGCTGCTACAGGTGGACTGCATTCCAACTGACAAAGCACAGGACTACAAGTAAATCAGCTCATACCTTGAACTGTAACCTGTAGCCCGCACACTAACACTAAGGCATCAAAGAAGACAATCTGTGATCACTTTCTGCCACAGGACAACAAGAGGGGTAAAGAGGGATCTGAAGATTCTTTGAGAAAAAAAGATGAAATAAATCACTGTATTTTTATTTTTGCTTTAAAGATGCTCATAGTGTTGTGACTTATGTATTGGATCTTGATTGGATAAATAAATGCATAAACCAAGAATACATGCAGGAAGCATCCTGCTTGTGTGTTCCATATGAGGCTGGTTCATACTTCCCCTCCCCCTCACTTCAGGTCTGTTTTCTTGGCTCACTTCCCCTCCCTCACTTCTCGTCCAGCATATGAGCTTGTGGAAGGGAGAAAAATATAGGTCAGTGGCATCTGTTCCCCCACTGCTCATGCTCTGCAGAGGAAGCTGTTCTAAGAGGAATACTGTACTCTGCTCTTCAAAGTAGATTTCTCCAGGATATTTTATGTCACATCCTGTTATTTTGAGAGTGCAGCGTGATTTGCTCAGGCCAGCAGCAACTAATCATATTTTATACGCTCCACACATGCTTATGATTCCTTTCCTTTGTTGGTGAGTTAAGTAGGTAATTTAAAGCTGGGCTTCGTAAGGCTGTAGAACCAAGCAAAAGCAAGCTTGTCCAACCAAAAAAATCCCAGCCACTCCCTCCAGAGTCACTCCTCCAAAACAAAAGCACCCGCACTGCCTGACTACACAGACAGAGACTGCCCTGTAGCTCTTGCCGGTCAGCTGGGAAGTGTATCAGTGGCTAGATTGCAACATTCAAAACACTCTCTTTGCTTTTCAGACCAAAAAGTACATCAACAAACCATAGCTGCAGAACTGTTTCAGCTGCACAGACTGGACCATATTTGAGGATGGCAACATTGACACTTATACCTCCTTTGTACTGTTCTACATAAAATGCTGCATGGACGATGTCACCACCACAAAACGGATCTGTGTGTTTCCCAATAACAAGCCGTAGATGACCAAGGACGTATAACTCCTGCTCAGGGGCCCGCAACACCGCTTTCCAGTCTGGTGACACGCGAAACTACAGTGACGCCAGGGCAAACCTGAAGAAGGGCACCAGGGATGCTAAGGCAGCCTACAAGCAGAGGATCGAGGACCACTTTGCCAACTCGGAGCCTGGCCAGGCATGGCAGGGGATACGTCATCACCAGGCAAAGCAACACCAGCAGCCTGACCAAAAGCAGCGCCGTGGAGGCAGAGCATCTCAACCTGTTCTTCTGCCGCTCCGAGGTGGAAAGAACAAGGATGAACATAGATCCTGCTCCAATCACCAACAACCAGGCACTCGTCATCCAGTCTGCAGATGTGATCCGCACACTCTGTAAAATCAACCCACGGAAAGCAGCTGGCCCAGATGGCATCCCTGGTGCTCAGAGACTGTGCTGCAGACTTAGGCGAGGTATTTTCAAATGACTTTTCAAACCTTTCTCTGTCACAGGGCACAGTCCCAACCTGCCTGAAGACATCCACAATAGTGCCACTTCCAAAGCAGACTGCTATAGCATCCCTCAACGACTACAGGCCTGCGGCACTGACACGTGTCATCATGAAGTGCCTGGAGAGACTGGTCCTGCAACACATCAGGGCTGCTCTGCAACCCAACCTGGACCCCCACTAATAAGCATACAGAGTCAACAGGTAACGGACAACGCCACTTCCACTGTCCTCCACATTGTACTGCGTCACCTGGGACAACAAGAGGCATATGCACGGCTGCTGTTTGTGGACTACAGCTCCTCATTCAGTACCATCTTACCCAGCAGACTATTCTCCAAGATGTCCGACCTGGGTGTACAACACAACATCTGCCTTTGGATTAAGGATTTCTTGACAGAGGGCCACAGTCAGTCAGGGTGGGCCCGCATCTCTCCCCTATTCTGACACTCACACAGGGCCCCACAAGGCTGTGTGCTGAGCCCGTTCCTCTACTCTCTGTAAACACATGACTGCCTTCCATCCCACAACACCAACACCATAGGCAGATTTGCAGATGATATGACTGTGGTGGGGCTGATCACCAAAGGCGATGGTCTGCCTACAAAGAGGAGGTACAGACCCTGACAGAGTGGTGCACAGAGAACAATCACACACTGAACACCAAAAAAACAAAAGAACTCATTATTGACTTATTGCAGTTGGTAACTTGGAGGAGAGAGAGGACTTAGCATTAAATTTGAACAAGTACAACTTTCAGATCCCTCCCCCTCCCTCTCCGCGGCTCTCCTGCCCTGCCTCCAAAGTCCCTCCCCAAGAGGAGGCTGGCATGCACGCAACCTTACGTGCAGGTAAACAACAGGCACATGAATCGGTAATAACATGAGCTACACTCCACACAACTAGATATAAACGCTTTACAGTGACTTTCACATGGCTATACCTTACCTAGAAACTTGTTCCTCAATTCATTACATGTTTATTTAGCAATAAAGTCTAATTTTGTGATAAAAATAATGTTCGGAAAGTCTAGTATTTAGCTTAGCACGTCAGTCACACCATTAAATTAGCAGATGATTTACATTTGTCGCTTTGCAAAATGTGTGACATTTTTATTTATTGATATGGTTAGAGTTTTGAGACTGAGACACTGGGCACAGATGATGAGTTTACACCCCAGCAGCTGCTTCTACGAGCACAGGTAGACGAGGGAGCTGTGGACGAGGTGGATCAGGCCGGGACCGTGGACGCCGGGGCAGAGGGCGTCGCGTGGGACAAACACCTGTACCTCCATACAGATGGCACTGCTCGAGTCGGACATTTGACATTGCAGAGGATTGCATTTGAACGTGTAAGTAGTCCACAAATCGAGAAAACTTTGACAAAGGACCCCAGCCTCATCTGTGATGTCCTCAGCCACTCAGCCCCTGCTGCTGCTCCAACAGCATCTCCTGTCCAACTCCAGCCCAAAGATGCAGGGAAAGGCCCGAGGTTGTAGAGGAAATGCTGCAACCAACAGCCTGAGAAGTGCATTTGCATTTTTGAGTGTTGTGCAATACTGTACATAGATTTCTCCTTTTTATGTTGTATAACTGAGCCAACAAACGACCACCAACTGGTCAATTAACCACTCCTTTTTCAACAGAGGTGAATGTATATGCAGTTAACAAGACATTCAATAAATTATAATCACGTCCACTGGAAAATTTTATCTCCAGTCCACATCTAGACAGAATTATCCTCTCTTCTGTCTCATGATTAGCAGGCTGGGGTGTTTATGCCACAACGTTTTTAATTTTCACAATCATGTAAACACAAGCAAAATAACAGTCACAAACATACCCAAGTCCAAAAAGACTACCCAGCATGTCAGTTACTGTCTATGGGTGCTTTATTATAAAGTAAGCTGGCAAAAAAGCTGTTGCTGCCAATGGAGCGCTGTTCAGCTCAGGGGCTGTCTGCTTTATGTTAACGTTACCTGCTACAGAAATGTGTTGCTGGTGTTATAGCTATTTTATTGGGCTCAGGGACTCTCTGTGTTGTGGTACTCAATTAGCGGCTGAACATCACTGCGGCACACTTGTTCTTTGGGTCGGGGGCTGTATGCTTAGTGCTACTGAGTTAGCATGTGTTTGAAGAGCAGGCTCAGTCACTGTGTACTGTGAGCAGAATTAACGCATCATGTTCGTATGCCTCCGCACATCAGAACAGTTGCTGTTCCTGAGCCGTGGTGTTGAATACTGTTCAGAACATCCTTTGTAGAATATCATGTTACAGTGAAGTTGACCTTTGCCTTTTACATATGAAATGTCCTCACTTTATCATGACACTTGTGCAAAGATTTTTGTCAAACTAATCATATGAACTGCTGAGTCAAAAATGTGTTATGGGAGGTCACAGTGATCTTGACATTTGACCTTTGAGTCCAAGTAGACAGACATTTATGGTGTTATTAGGTTTAACCATCACTGCTGCATAGGGGGGCATTATTGTGATATTTGACTTTTGTTCTGTGATGATACTTGTATTGTTTTATGTCATAGTGCAACTGGGATGTGGATATGATTTTCTGCACTTGTTTGAGTGTTTACGTTTTGATCTGTGGCCCTGTCCCATGCAATGTTCCTCCCATGGGCGTAACCACGCATTCTTTGGGGGGGTCGTGTCCCCCCCAATATTGAGAAAATGGCAATCTGTCCCCCCCAATATACAGTAGAAAATATGTTAATTATGCACTCCTTTATAAACCCTGTCAACAGATCTGCCTCGTTATTTCTTATTTATTTTTCAATTTATTTCCGTTTTTAAGGAAAACATAAGTGTGTGAACCCCCTCTCCTAACTGTAAACTTGGTTGCGCCCATCATAAGGCATTAAACCATTTGCCCGCCCTCGCGGTGTAACAGCATACTGAAATGAAGCGCACCTCAGTACGCTGAGTAGCTCCCCCATACATGAAAACTCATTGGTCAAGTTAGAGTGATTGACAGCTATCAAGTCAATCACAGCCATTTGACCAAACCCACTAGTCCCGCCGCCCGGAACGTAAACAATTACATGCTAACACCAGCTGCAGTCACTCCCTGCTGCAGACAGTGAACAGAGTGGAGGTATGAAACGGTTGTTTAACTAGTTAATAATGTAGAATTTTGCCTGTAAATAACTCTGTCTTGCTTTGTGGCATGTTAGCTAATATTAAGCAAGCCAGGTGGCAAACAATTAGGCCAAGCCAGGTAAGCCAGGTAAAGTTAATGGTTACTGAAAGATAGTTTTCTAGAAACATCCACTGATTTTGATATTATTCAACATGATCATTATTCTTTTCGTTAGGAATACCAAAAAGAACGAGGCAGCAGAAGAGTGACTTCTTTTTCAAGTCAAGTTGTCATGTAAGTGGAGTTATGTGACAGGAGTACATTCATATTCTTGCATTAATGCCATGTAGGTGTTAATTTACGTAATTTAAAGCTATTTGTTGGAGCTTAAAACCTTGTTTTCAATGAAGAAAATCTCCTACATCAACTCATCCCTGTTACTGCTCTCATTTGTTACACATACAGCTCCTCCAGGTAATGTCCAGATAAGTTCAGAATAGCAGTGCATGTATTAAAGGGGCTACACTACTGTACATTGTACACTGTTATTTATGCACTAACTATATAGCTAAAGCACATAAACTAGTAACACAAGCAGAACAATCAATGTATCAAATTAAAATGATCATCAAGGTCAGTCATTGTTCTTCTGGTAAAATAATGGTATCTGGTCACAATGTAGGCAGCACAGAGACTCAGCGAGAGGGAGAGGCACGGTGAAAGCAGTGGCCAGGCAGGGACATGCTCTGATACAGATGATCAGGTGAGAAATTTGAATGAGAATTTAAACACTATGATAACATTAGTTTTAACCTAGGCCTACATGTCAGCAGTAAATAAAACTAGTAACATTGGGCCTGATACTGGCATATAGGTGAGATATAGAGCAAAAGCTTTGAGATAAAAACATTGATTTTCACTTAATGGGAATTTAAAGAGAAGTTTTATCTTGATTCTGTAGGAATCCATGCAATTTCACAGCATATTCCTTTACATGTGAATTCAAATGGTCAATGTTGTCCTCAAAACTTCTAAATGTGCGATTTTTATACATAAAATATCATAGAATTGTGGGAAATGTACTTTAAAAAACAAATTCAGGGAAAGGGCTCTCATTTGGACCCCCCCAATATCTGTGCCATGGTTACGCCCTTGGTTCCTCCTGAGTTGAAGTTTTTCTGACAATAATGCCTCTCCTGGCTCCCATGTGTTCCTGGCTGGCCCTCAGTGATTACAGAGATGAGAGCACAGGAAAGACACAGAGTAATTTGAATAATAGATGTGTAAAAATGGAAAGCGGACTCCAGTGGGCTTTGGCTGGCAGTTATTTTTGGTGGGTGCTGGGCCAACAGCAGCCACACTCAGTGGCAAGCTTTCTCAGTGAGTTGAGGTGCCCAACTTCTAACGTGAAAGTCTCTCAGTAAGAAATTGAAGCTATTATAGAGCTCAGTCAACATGAGGCAATTTGGAGAAGATTTAAGGAAATATGCCTCTACTATTGCATAAAGAATATTTCATTGTAATATTGTATCATTAAAACTGCTCTTGGCAAACTGTTAAATCGAATCAACAACATCTGCATTAATGAGCTCTGGCATCTTTTGAGGGTGCGAGCTGTTCCCAAATAGAAAGCCGGACACAGGAAAACACAGAATCGAGGATAAATGCTGCAAGGAGATGTGCTGACTTTATGTCTTTTCAACTGGAGTCATCCCAGAGTGCTCTGGGTGTGCGCAGGGCACATGAGCAGGGCAAAAAACACTTACTACCCATGGAAAACAGCTAGAAAAAGACGCATGAAAAAATGTGTTCCATCTGACTCGAAGGGCTTGAAGTCATGTGAACAGATAATGTTCCTGCTGCTGTGAGCAGCTGTGATCAGAGCCCTGTAGCAGGCAGCTGCCATCTTTAACATTACTTCCACAAGTGCTCCACATCATGTGAATGAATGAAATGTTGCCTCTTTTTTCTCCCATGTCAAATCTGATCTTCTGATCTAACTGGCTCTGACATTTGCACACTTTTTCAGTTATAATAACAATCCTTAAATGACTATCAATCGTTCTATTTTTGAAATCAAACCTCTGGAGTTAAAAAAAAATGTCAGAGCCAGTTTAGATCAGGAGATCAAATTTGACATGGGAGAAAAAAGAGGCAACATTTCATTAAGTAAAGGTATGTATTAGGAAGAACAGGCTGTGTATTATACAATGATATTGTTGGTACATTATTATTGTTTTCTCTAACATGTGAACAGTACTTTAAATTTTGAACTTAGGGTGGAGCGGTTTTCAACTGCCTTATACTTTTAGGGGTCTGAATCCAACAGCATATTTTCCAGAACTAATCACTTGTGTGTAACACAGTTCTCACACTCCTGTATGAGAGCTGAAACATCTTTAAGAAGCTGAAACACATCCAGTTGCCTAAAATAAAGCATTTCGAATTTTACTCACTAATGTAGTGAGGCAGTAAGTCTAACCTATTATTTTGTGTTTTCCATGACAATTGTCATATTTATGATGTTCTAGTTAGCTAAATTTAGCACATGTCAGCATTTTGTCTCACTTCACATTAGCATTAAAACAGTGCTATTGGTTGTAATGGAAAATAATTTAATTACACCAAGGCTTTCCAGTTGTTTCCAGTTGTCATTGTATGATATCTTAATTATTTATAAAACTGTCAACAATACAGAACAGTTATAAACAGCAAAATAGAATAATTATTTTTGAATGTTTATTGTTATATTGTATTGGCTTGGTTAGGGTTTTATTTTAATACATATTTGAAAAGGAACTGCGTAATGAATATTGTCTCTATTATAATAATAATTATATTATTATTATTATTATTATTATTATTATTACTATTATTATTATTATTATTATTTCTACTACTACTATTGTTATTATTATTATTATTATTATTATTATTATTAATAGTAGTAATATTATTATTATTATTATTATTATTAATAGTAGTAATATTAGTAGTGGTAGTGGTATTCTTGCAGTAACGTTCTTTAAATACAGGATACATATTGTAAATATAACATAATTTACTGACAAAACTATGAGCAGAACAGTGTTGTGAATTTACAAGAATAAAGTAATTAACTGTATATCTATTTCTTACCATGCAGGTGAAGCTGCAACCGGTTAATCACTGTAAATATACAGTGAAAAACAGTTTGATAGCATATTACTTGCAAGCAAACTGAATATTTGATTGGACTTTTTCATGGACACAAATCAAAGTGCAGTAAATGACGAACATAAGTAGGTGTTGGACAGCATTCAGAGAGAGAACATGTATCAGCTCAGTGCTCTGTGTCAGGCACAGATGATATATATCTGCCTTCTTTTCTGCAAATATTGAGTTTCTGACCGACTCATGTCATTATTGCTTGACTATTTCGTTGACTGGTTGACTTCCTGATAAAGTATCTGGTTGCCTTAAGTGACAGTGATTAGTGAACCTAGTGAAGGCTCATGGAGCAAACAGTATGGTGAGAAAGTAGGAAGAGCAGAGTGATAAAACAGAGAGCAGAAAGTCTTAGTATTCCTTACGCTCTTTCTCTGAAAAGCCTCGGCTCCTCTGGGAGAGTTCAGCTCAGCAGAGATGCTCCATTGCCCTACATCTGCTAACACTCGCTGCCTTCCAGCTCTCTGTCTCATTTTCTTTGTCTTGCCTTCAATCCCTTAGTTTCTGTCATACACAAAGACTATATCTGTGTCACTTATTGTACTGTCCTATCTCACTATCAGCTTCTTTCATGCTGACTTGATCTCTGGCAATATCCTTCCGTTTTTTCTTCCTCGGTTTGTCTGCCAGCCCTAGGGTCATCTGATATAGGTTTTTGAAGCCTGATAATACTATGAGACTGAAAGTTTGGGATTGAAGCTGAAAATAAGAAGCACTGCAAAGGCTGAGCTGCATCTTGAAGGTTTTCACTTTGATTCGATTCAGAGCTGTCATTATCAACATTGTGGAGGAAACGTTTTTTAATTGCTACTCTGATGCCACTCTCTGCTCTCTACCAGCATATAAGCAAGCTCTCTGAATACACACTCTGTTTGAGCACATTGCTTACTAAATCCCCCAGGAAGGGCCTGTTTACACGCATTTTTGCATGCCAGTGTTGTTTCTAATGTGTAGAGAGAGAAAAAGCGCTGCTCCCACCGTCCTTTTTCAGAGCTCAGCTGTTTTTGTGCTTCTGCTTCCAGAGCTTCGACTTGAAAATCTATCAACTTTTCAGAAAGGTGCTGGTGGCTACACCACTGCTTTTCTGCAGGCAACCAATCTATTAGATTGGTCTGAACTTGTCACCTGTTGCCATGTTAATCCAAAAAATGGAGGAGAAGCTTGTTCTGGTTGTGTGTGCCTATCTTGAGATTTATCAGACCGGAGGCTTTATCGGAGCTGATTGTGTGTACACTAAATGTTGCTGGAGAGTGTTTCTAAATGTTGTAAGTTTTTAAATAGCTGTGTGGTCAGCCCTCTGTGACCATAGTGTTAGCGGCTGTCAATCACAACCAACATGCAGCATTTTTCTCTCAGCATACAAGCACTTCAACCCAGTGTCCTCAAGCACACCACCAGCGCTACTCTGCTTAACAAAAACACTACGTTGACACAGGCCCAAATGCAAGTTCAGCCTGTTATATTTCAAACACCTGAAATAATTGTAAGCATCTATTATGCAATTATCTGTGCATGCTACCTATCTATATCTGTTGATTAATGAGGGCCCTGGAGAGCCATGAGACACATCCAGAACTAATCTCCACACTAAGAAGAGAAAGATCACTCACCCGATGCCTCACCAAACTCCAAAAGGTTCATAGTCCTAGACTAAAACTGGTTGTTTATCTGCTTTGAAATGCTCTTATTAACTTCTTAGATTTTTGTTAAGTTTCAGGCAAAAGTATTAAGGACCCAAATCCAAAAACACCCAGGAGGCAGGCAGGATTAAGAAACAAAAAAATGAGCAAATACCAAAAAACAAAGTACACACAAACACAAAAGCTAAAAAGGGACAACCAAAATCAAAGTACAAGCCAGTAAAAACACGAGTAACAGAGAACCAGGACGTACCACAATGAGACAAGGGGAGGCAATAGAAGACACAGGAAACAGCTCAGGTGAACAAAACAGTTGCATCACACATGACAAACTGACAAAGACATCAGGGACTATATACACACAAGAGCTGATTCACAAACTAGACAGAGGTGAACACAGAAAAAGGGCAGGAAATCACACATAAGGAGGAAATGAAAAGCAACACGACACATAAGAGCAAAAACCTAAAAGTAAAACAGGAAATCACAGAATCACAAACCAAAACATGACATTTTTTCAGAACATTTCCAGACAATATGGGTTATTGAAAATGCAGAAACATTTGAAGTCAGTAGTTTCAAATCAAGACTTGATATCTTTATATTCCTCTAGAATAACCTGTGATCTATGAGCCATTCTCTCTCAGGGAAATCTGTGAGGTTTGTGGTGAAACAGACAGCAAACATTGGTGTACACCAACAATGCCACTTTGTACTGTTCTTTTTTAACTGGCTAAGTTACATAATCTACAGTTTTTTTAATACGTTGACCAGTGTCAGGTATTAGCCATGTGTTGATTTGATCCTGGCAGAGATTGCGCCATTTATCCATCCATCCATCCATCGTCAACCATTTATCCGAAGTCGGGTCGCGGGGGCAGCAGCTTCAGCAGCGAGCCCCAGACTTCCCTTTCCCCGGCCATGTCGGCTAACTATGACGAGAAAATCTTCAGGCGCGCCCAGGCCATAGAGGAGATGTAATCCCTCCACCTGGTCCTGGGTCTACCCGTAGGTCTCCTCCCAGTTGGACGTGCCAGGAACACCTCCCTAGGAAGGCTCCCAGGTGGCATCCTCATCAGATGTGTGGGGTGGGGTGTGTGCGTGTGATACCGCGGTAAGAAAATTACATCAGTTGTCCACTCACCGTCCCCGCAGCTGAAGTTCAGCCACTTATCAGCCAACTTCAATACAGTTGTCCATCTCCCTCTTCTTCCGTCTTATCTTTGGGCCTTTCCTTTTTTCTCTGCAAAGTAGCTCTCCGAAGACGTTAATTCTCTACTAATCTCAGCTAGCTTGATTTTTTTAGGGTATACCGGTCCGTGACTGAAACAGGTATGTGTCAAGCGCACCAAGAGGAACACACGGATGTTGTTAAAAGAGAATCCGTTTTTCAAAGTAAAACAACTTTCCAAGTATGATCGTCAATATAACGGGAAAAAAAGTATGTATTTATTCTTTGTCTGTGGCCCGGTACCAAAAGACCCACGGACCAGTACCGTTCTGCGGCCCGGTGGTTGGGGACCACTGCTGTAAAGTGTGCCTTTAACCATGTTTGGATGCTATTTGGAGACCACCACCAAATAAACTAAGGTGGCCATACGTAAAAATCAGTCATGGACCTGAATCTTGCCTTAAGTGTGCTCTTTCATTTTGTTAAGCCATTTCTTTATCAGAAGTCAGACACTGTATATACAGTATGTTGTCTGCTTGTTCATACATCGCAGAGCATGTTTTTAGAAAAGAAGTCATACTACCACCAACACAAAAGCTCAGTGAGTAAGGACTTCTGAGGTGAGGAAGGCCCAAAAAGATACTAGAATGAATAGTTGTGGATGTAGAGAGGTCTCATAGAGAATGCCTTTGTTAGCCTTCTCTGCAAGTAAACTGTAATCTTTATCCTTTTTCTAGGCTAATGGCCATGTCCCTCCATATAATTCTACATGTGATTTAAACTTTTGTTTCTCCCAGTTTTAGGTAACATTTGTTCAACCCTCCTTATGCATCCATTTGTTCCACTTTAGAGGAAAAGTAGCCAGAGGCTTCACAGTGGAGCCACTCTGCACTTCCCCACTCAGTCCAAACTAAGGTAGAGCAGCAGACTTGTTACAGGGAACATACAGATCATATCTGCAGCTGCTCCTCAGTGCCACATATGGAATTTCAGTCAAACATAACCAGTTATAGTATTACAGTAATATTGCAGGTGCTTATGTAGTATACACAAGGCCATACAAGAACGATGATGATACTACTACTACTACTACTACTACTAATAGTAATAATAATAATAATAATAACAATAATAATAATAATAATAATTAAAGTATTAAGTGACATATTATCACTTTATCAGCTCACAAAGTTGTCATGGTTAAAATCAGAGCCCAACTGATATATGATATGGTGTGATAGATAATATGGGCATTAGCATAGGAAGCATTTAAAATGTGACAAATGTCACATAGAGAACATTTTTTAAGTGATTGATGTCATTTCCTATTTCTGGTTCCCGTTAAAGGAACTTAAGGCAGGATTTGTGAAAAAATAAATATTAATTTTAATGCTAATAGGTGATGAAGCGTTCAAAACCAAAAAGAATGAGCCCACCCACGTATCTCTCCATTGCCTTGAACAGGCTGTGTGCTGCATAATGCACTGCAATTCTGGGTCCGAATTTCCCGCGCAGTCCTGCGGACATGACGTCAAATGACACTGAATGTGTGTCCTCGACGGCTTGGAGACCGGAAGAAGACAAGCGCGGTGGATCCAAACTAGTGTTTGGGTGGCAATGGATTCTGCTACCGCCAGAAAACGACCCAGCACCACACAAAGTTCAATAAAAAGTTATACTAAGAGTTAAACGAAGGTTTTATAAGTGGCAAGTCGTGAGTCGAAACGAAATTGCGACCAAAGCCGAGCTGGCACCTGAATAAACATCGGATATGCGTTCGACTCATGGAGGCAGCTTCAACTTGAAGTGGGACTGAAAACAGATGCTGACATGGCTCATTTCCTAGTAACCAGGTAAGAAAACATCACAGGTCCTGTTTAGAGCTTGATTTGAAAATTTTAGGAGATCACCGAGGACTCGGAGTGAGCTAACGTGCAAAGTAGCGTTAGCTGCTAACATGCATCTTAGTCCAATCCTGTGTAGTTACAAGACTGCATTTTCGACGGTCCTTTAGTCTGAAAACGAATAGTTAGAAATATGTCCATTTATATATAGAACCGAAAGCCCAACTGTTATCCGGGAGGTGATGTTAGCAGCTGGCTGTAGCAACAGGCTAACGATTTCTGTGTCTGTGTAGTCAGATTAGCCGCTAGCTACACACAGCAAGCCGGCTTCCTGGCTGCTTCATGTGTGTAACGTTAGGGGATAAGGCTATATCATACACACAGCGAGATGGCTCCTGTTTCGTTCCTGTCCCCGGGAAATACGCTATGTAGGGGGTACAGTCACGGTATTTACAGGCTATGTGTTAGAGGCTATTGTGTTGACTTGTTGGTGATACTGTTGTGATGTAGCTGAATAAAAGGCAGTTTAGAGCTAACCGTGAAGTGCACAATCGCATGTAAACAAGCTCAGGTGGTGCTATATAAATTGATATTGAACTGGTCCAGACACACATTCGCAGAGGACAGGTATATCATTCACCTACATCCCACATTCATGTCTCGTCAGTTTCAAATAATGTTTGTTATTGTTTTGCAGGTCAAGTCAAAACATACCTCTTTGAAATAAAAAACAATTTGGAAGTTAGTCACAAGTCATTCTCTGTAAGTGCTAACTGTACTGTACTGAGGTCCAATACTGCAGAAAAATGTAGATCTTCTGCTCACTATCACCAAGTTTAATACACTGCTAATTCATCTGAAAGTCTTGCACTTCTATTTGTAATGCTCAAACAATCAGCATCAAGCCATTAGTTATATCTGTTCTGCTAGGGTAGAGTTAAAATGTTGATTACTAGATTTGATTATGGAGCATTGTGAGCATGTGTTCTAACGCTACTTTTCTCTTCTTTCCATAAAGGCCTCAGCTCCATGATCCAGAGTTGTGAGCAAGAAAAGAGAGAAGACAAGACCGTCTTGTCTACCACACATTGATTTTATTATGAAAGTGTAAAAAAAATACAAAATAAAACTATTTACATAATGCAAATTTGAAAAATACTTTCTTTTCACTGTAAACTTTGAAAATAAAATATATATTGTACATAAATGGCATTTATTTTTGGATGAAAGTGGAATCTTTTGCTAAAATTTTTTATTTTTTGAGGTATTGTGATCACAGATACACAAAACAGTTGAAAATTTTAGTCTGGCAACCTAAATGGAGCTTCTTTGTAACCTGTGTAGTTCACAAAGGGGTTAGGGAGTTTTGGCTCGGAGTCGAAGAACACAGCAGCCCGGTATCGGCGTCCGGTTCCCTCTTCCCAGACGCCCATTCTGCCAGATTGTAAATCGGCGTTAGGCAGCAAACTGTTATCGGCTGCCACATCTTGGCTGTCCTCCAGAGCAAAGATGTCATTCCACGTCATCCTAACCAGACGAGGTGTACCCTGATCCAGGCAGTACATCTCCAGGTGGACACTCCTGCTCAGACACTGGTCCGGAGCCTGCCGACACATAGTCCTCCTCTGAAGTTTCCTCCGTGTGTGCCACTCATTCCATAGTCAATCTTGAAACAAAAACAATGAGAATAAGAAGAACTTTATATTAGGGCTGTCAAAGTTAACGCATTAATAACGCGTTAACGCAACGTCCTCTTAACGCCGTTAATTTTTTTTAAAGCGCGATTAACGCTCAGTATAAAAAAAAAAAAGTGCATTGTATGATTTACGGCCGTCGGCGGCACCCATGGTCTTGATACAGAGGGTGGCAGAAGAATAACAAAGGGAATCAGAAGAAGAAGAAGCAGGGTTGGCGGTTCGTTAAAAACACGGCAGACTGAAAAGCAGCACTCGCTGCAAACTCCTCATCTCTGCTGTCACTCACGGTGGCGGACATTTGTTTCGCCATCGCCCTGATCATTTTGCAGGACACTCTCTCGTGGCGTGCCCTTTTGCTGATAACTCATCCCCGCATGTTTATCTCAGGCTCCTCGTTAGCCTTCTTCCTCCCTCCAGCAGGCAGCCTGGCCCTGCTGCTGTCCTCCTCGGACAGACGCTGAAGCTCCGTTTCTCTCACTCTCTTGGGGTCAACAGAGAAACGTCTAGCGGCTGCTTCTCCCGAGTTTTCCTCTGAATATATCACGACAGAAGGTTTGAATTTCAAGTCGTACTTTTTATTGTTTTGCTGCACCGGAGCCATGGCGATCATCAGTGTGATACTGACTGACAAAGCAGCACACTGCGTGAAAAAGGCGAAGAAGAAAAACGTGCAGTGTCAGTGGACACCACTTGCAAGCCAAACAGACGGCAGATGCAGAGAGCCCATCCCCCCCCTCGCCAAAAGCAGACAACCCTGGATTTATTTTCCTGCATGATTTGAAGTGTTGAATAAACATTCTCATAATGCAAGCATATTTGCCCTTTCTTATGTTGTTAAAAGTATTAAGAACATGAAAAAAATACATTAAGGTACATTTAGAACAGAAAAAAATGTGCCAAAAAAATTGCGATTAATTTGCGATTAATCGCGAGTTAACTATGGACAAAATGCGATTAACCGCGATTGAAAAAAATGATCGTTTGACAGCCCTACTTTATATATATAATACCAGCTATGATTTCTGTTTTTCTTGTATTTACTCTGTTATGGCGCAGTGCTATTCATATTGTCTTATAATGGGAATGGTTTCACACATTATCTCAGTGGCACTGGCACATAACACTTGGCTTGAGACATTGAATCATACTATTGCTGTTACATGATAATGACTGCACACTTATGTCAGCGTGTTAGCAAGCTCTATCCAATGTTATAAATATTAGCTATGTTGGTAATTACCACAGTCAGAAATTAGCTGCAGCCATAAGCCAAATGCTCGTCAAACACCATAACGTTGGTGGCAGTCACATTAGCTTCAGTCACAAAACAAAGGTTATCGCTAACTCGTTAGTCACCGTGGCTGGTGAAATTTGAACTTTAGTAACCATCTGGCCAGTGTAAAGTAAACGTATTTACATTACAACTATCATTTTGCTGAATTAATGCGCAAATGTTGTCAAAGAAATATACTAAAGTTGCACTCAAATAAACACTTAGTTTACTTACTTCGTCGCTTGAGATGATGCTGTTCGCAGATGCTGTTCGCAGATGTAGGCTACCAACGAAGTTCTGCGGAGGCATGTGCGGAGGTCTTGCAGTAAACAATGACGTGAACAGTGAGTAAATAAATAACCGTGTCACAGCATCAGCTACACTGGTGTGAAGAGTTCATGCGCGCTCCCGCGCCAGCTTGGCTGATGGCTGCAGTTACCCTAACGGCCGTCGTGTCACTATTGAGTATTATTTCTTGATCCTGCCCTAAGTTCCTTTAACAGTTGGTTTGATATTTTTGTCTTGATATACTAGCATGCAATTTGGTGTGTTTGGCCCCAGATCACACATTTGAATATATTTTATATTATATATCAATGTATATGCCATCCATCTACAGAGCATCAGTGATATCAGTGAAATGAGATGTCTGCACTCTGCACACAGCCCAAAGGACACCAAAAGACGACACCTACAAGTGTCTGATAAGCACTGGTGTGATTATCTGCGGCACTCGGCCTGCGGCCTCGTCACATGACCGAATCACACCAGTGCTGTTATACAGTACATCCGCACTCCCTCTCGTGTGATATTGCTTAAACAAAAGCTGATCGCATCATATTGTACACTGGTAATTAATTAATCTTGTGACAACACTTCGTGGCACAAGATGAATGCCCAAAACTAGCCACATTCATTTTCAGTATGGTCCTGTTAAAATCTATCGAAAAAAAAAAAACAAAACATAACAGCCAGAGAAGTTATTTTGTTTTTGTAGCACAAAGCTAAGGCTTCTTTCTTTCATGTCACAATGTTGTACGCTTATGACCCCATCATTACGTTGTGCAGTGAAAAATGTGCTGAAATGTGTATGTCAATACACATAGTAAATATAGAGTATGCAGTCTTTGATTCTCAAATACATTTTATATAACAAGCACTTAGCCTGCTAACTTGATGCTAACACATAACGGGAATTCTCATTAACACACTAACAGGGGTTAGCATCACGGCAGCGACAAAAGTATATTAACAAAAGATCTGTTTTACTTCACGCACTCAAGTAAAATGTATTCTTGCATTTCTTCTACTGTGTAGCTTCAACACTGACATGCTACAGCAAGCTAAAGGGTCAAAACTCTGTCGGTGTTATTATAGCCACCACAGGTGGAGAGGTTGTATGCCAGAGGGGGGCAGCACATATACATATACCATGATGTTTTCTATTACATTTTTTCTCACAGCACTAATTTGATGAGCAGGAGCCGCTAAATGTAATTTATTTCATAATGTTTGTATTTCATTCATTATTTAGTACACGTACATGTTTTCCAGTTTTATGAGGTCAAGTCTAAGGGTTTAAAAGGACAGTTTTTAAGTGAAGGATGTTAATTGAACGGCTATATGATCAAATCTGCAATCATACAACCTTCTTGGGTTGTCCAGTAACGAGAATCCTTGTTGAGAATGGTTCTCTTTACTGATCCATTCTACATGATATGAATGCAGCAGCAGACCTGTTGACCAGATCTGCATTGTTTTATGTCTATGTTGTATAGAAGTATGAGATAAAAACTGTCACGCAGAGGTTTTAGGATTACTTGGTTCTCAAAAACAAACAAAGAATGTCAACTGCTAAACTCTAGAAATCACCTCTGCTGTGTTGTAATGGATGTAGTAGCGTATAGAGTAAATGGTGCTAGTTTATATGCCAAAGCAAACTATGTGTAGGTCTGATGTGAGATCATGATTATTTCTGATTCTAAAGCTATCAGCATTGAGAACTTATATGATGGACTCACTCCAGAGAGGAGGGACACATCATGATCTGCACACTTTGATCTCCTCTCCTGCAGGATGGGATTGAGCTGAACGGGCCACCACCTCAGCTCACTGAAGACCGGCCACACACATACACACATGCATGCATGCACACAGCCTGAGCAGGCCTAAATATACACACACC
Organism: Diplodus puntazzo; assembly: GCA_963678695.2. Lineage (NCBI taxonomy): Eukaryota > Metazoa > Chordata > Actinopteri > Spariformes > Sparidae > Diplodus > Diplodus puntazzo. The sequence continues at coordinate 1,550,368 of OZ023171.1, forward strand.
CTGCTGTAGTTCACTGAGTACAATTAACTTTCAGCACTGACCTAGTTTAAATGTTTCCTGCTGTTTGAACAAAGAAACAAAGAAATCCTTCAGTGAGCAGCAGCTTTGGCAATTTGAAAAGCTCCAGGCTGACGTTTCTTGTTAACTCTTATAGTAGTGAGAGTGCATTGAAATGTAAATGAAGAATTCTGAAAACAAAACAAAATCAAGGGAACCCCCAGTACAAGTCACCACTACCAGAGAAAACCATGGGAATGATGGAGTCATCCCAACAGCATCCATCATCCAGTATTCAAGGCTACTCTATAATATATGATGCTGGTTTGATTGGAGAGCCACAGGCCAGACGTGAACTGGGGCATGCATAAAGTGCACAGCAGGGGAAGGAGTGACAGTCACCACAAGCTGCATGTAAACTGTAATAAATGCTTGAAATCATCAGTCCATTTCAGTCATTTTACAATGAGCCTTTCAACATGATATTCACAAAAATACAATGTAAGATGTACAATGTATCTCTCCAGACGCTGTTGCTACAAAGGAATCCACCATGGTTGCACTACCCCGTCACTGACTTATATTTGGCATCAAGTAACAGTTTAAGTCTGACACCCTATGCCTGAATGAATGTTATTGGCAATTACATTTCTGTGAAAACCACAGACAAGTTCAAACTTCCTTTAGGTTCAATTTTCAATTTTATGTTGAGACAATGTTGTGGTCATAGTATGGTTGAGTGGTATGGTAAGTTATGGCACAAAAAACACTTGTTTTTGGTTAGGCAAAGATCGTGTTTTGTCTTAAAATATCTGTTTTGGTTGCCACAACCATAGCTGGACATTGTCTCCAAGTCTCCAAATGATAAAACACAAATTCAAACAGCGGTCACAGCCTTGTTGCCTGCTACTCCGCCACTGTCACCCTCTTCCTCCCAACATGAAAGTTACGTTATGAACATGAAGCCATGGCAGTAGCCAGCTGCGGGGTCCAGACCTCAGCAAATAATTCATAAGTATTAAAATTTTAAAAATCTTTGCTATATAACTGTATAATCACGGGCTGAAACATCTGGTCAGTCCTTTAAGTGTCTGTGTGGCAGCTCTACCTTTATCCATCTAAATTTTATAAATTCATGCACAGTACACTATGAGTTGGTCAGCTGGTTCCAGGTCTGTTGGCACTCTGTTATTCTACCACAGCCACTCCTCCACGACTGTTCAAAGCAGCTTAATGACAGAAGTTGTTGCAGGAGGATGGTTTTCAAATCGCGCTGACCTCTAATATTTACATATCAGTTACTAGTGTAGTCCAGTGCAGCTGACACAGAACTGCACATGACACAGATATAATCTATTGATGTCATGTTTCAACCACAGAGGGTCTTCAGGTAAAAGTGAAGACATGAAGTCGGATGAGTCATCTGATATGAGACATTTGCAGAAAGACAACAGACTGATGTGACACATCTCTAATCTTACAGTCTTCATGCGATTGGACAGACCAGATGTGGGCTCATCTGTACTGGATCCATCAAAGTTTAAGGACATGGTAACATTTTGACACTCTTTATATTAATTTTTTGGCATAACAGACACAATCTATTATGCGCACAATTTGCAAATAAATTTTGCAGATCATAACATAATATAGGAGATAACAAGCGAACAACATCATTTTAAATTAATAGAGTTTAATAATAATGTAATATTATGTTCACACTTGAGAGATACATAGTGGGAACAACGTCCCACTATGTGGCATTTGAGGTAATCAGGTGATCGTGATTTGTCATTTCATCACAAATAAATACAGACGTCTGTTCACCTCTTTACCTTTACCCATAGAAGAACATCTGTGATTGAAATAATCACATCAAATGAAAGACAGAAATTACTCATGACTAATTTTTAATGCTTTTGTACTCTACTTGAAGTACTTATTTTGATCACTACCTTCATTTCTACTTGAGCATGCCTATTTGTTTGAGTAAAGTAACGGTACTAATACATGGGCACAGTTTCTGGCTACTCTACTCAACTGTCTCTGCATATTAAACTGGCAGCTCTCAGTAGGATAGTCAACTGTGCGGGAGAGACTGAATGTATAGCAGAGATCAGGAAAACTCCACTGTGGATTAGTATAAGACAACAGAGTCTTAACAGGAATTAACAGAGAGCAGCTCCATAAAACAACAGCTTCTATTGAAAAAAAAAAAAAAAAGAAAAAATAGAAAAAAGAAACTGGACTTCACTTATTTCTAAACTCTGTCTATGGCCCTGCATGTATACTGTTAATGTGTTATGATGTGTATTGTAGACATGTCAATGTGGTGTGTAGCCTATGACACATAGACGTTTGAAAGTATTTGTGGTTTCACTTAATAAATGTTCAAACATTTTCCTGCAACTCAGACTTAAGTCTGACACTGTCTTTGGGGAAAGGTCCTCACCATGTTTTCCTTCTGCCCTGCCTGTGTTAATCTACTAAGACTGTGTGGGAAAAAAAACAGTTTTGATCCTGCAGCTATTTTCAGCATGTCCACTGCATTGTAAAAATTTGAAATAAACCATCAAATCATTAGTGTTTGAATATGTGACTGCAAGGTCTCCTGCTGGATCCGAAGGACAAGTTAACCAATCTGGAATGAAACAGAAAAAAGAGTGTGTGCATGTGCATTTACCTCACTGTGTTCATGTTTCAGAGATAGACCTCTGTCCATGTGAATATAAACAGTCTACAACTACTTTACTGTGCTGTCACATTTTAGGACATGTGTAATAGATGGAAACAAAGACGAAATACCAATGCATTTCTTTATAATGGTGTAAATCCAGCCACTTCTCTTCATGATGAGTACAGGTGTCTACATGCACTTGCTGAGAAATAATAATCGTATACAGTCTTCTATTTTTTAAAGATTTACCTCGTCGCACTTTAATATACACATTTTATCTGCGGAAAACATTGTAATGCGTTCTAACGTGGACATTATTCTTTTGTCCTACATACTGACACAGCATCAGTCACATTCAGTTGGTCGTCATAGGTAGCCAATCTTCTCAGAAATGGACCTTTGGTGATACGAGCAGACTAAACTCGATCCTCAATTTGCTGGAGGATTGTTAGACACAGAGCATGCAGCATCGACCCACCTCCACAAAATAGAAACAGGGCAGCAGGCTGACACTGTCTTTGGTCAGGATCCCCTTCTCTCGCGCCGACATGGTCAGGCCTCCAGATATCTAAACAAATTCCAAGATGTGACGACGAAAGAATGACTGAGCTCTCCAGCAGGCGTCCTGTCGTCATCAGACGCTCTCCATGGCGAGATGTGTAGCGGGACAACAGGCCCGGGTCTTATCCGGTCCAGCCTCCCGGTGTCCACACCTGCGCGGCCCTTTATCTCTGCTTGTGAGTAGCCCCGGACTTGGTTCTGTGCATGTCGTCCTTTGATCGGTCCGGTAGAGAACGGAGCCTCAGCGATCAAGGGAGGAAGGAGGAGGAGAGGGAGCGCAGGCGCACAGGGGAGGAGTGGAGACGACAGCATACAGCTTTGACTGCTGGTAAGACAATAATATTTTTCGCAGTAGGTCTACATCATGTCAGCATATTTTGGCGCATAATGTTGGGAAACATGCAGGTCCTGTATCATCGCACCCTTCTGACATGCTCCCGGATCCAGGGCCCTTTTACGACAGGTTTACGACAGCCCTTATTTGTGAGATTGCTGCGCACAGAGATTAATACAAGATCCCAGCAGACGCACAGCTTCCCTCTGCTCTCTCCTCATTCAACAGTGATTAACCAACCAAAGAGGCCAATTATTTCTCCACACTGTACCACAATACAATTTTCAAATATATGAGATATGTATGCAGTTGGGCAGTAACGTCGCTACAAGTAGCGTCACTACTAGTAACTTCGCTACAAGTAGCGGCGTTACTAGTTTAACTACATTTCTCAGTAGTGTGGTGGTAGCGTCGCTGTTTCCTGAATCAAATAGCTTTTCAGTCGCTTAGCTCTTTTATTGACCAAGTAGTGCGGTAGCGTCCACACAAGCTACATTTTTCCAAACATCTCTGAAGCTCAGCGCAGCGTTGCTTTCTGCTGCAGTCTGAAATAAAAGGATCAGTCAGTGACGCCACCGCCATACACGGCCGTGTAAGTGGAGCCGACAGAAGAACTTCAGTATGACGGTGACATCACGAACCAATCCTTGGGCTGATGCCTACAACGTCTCTGCTGCAGGGAAACACATGCTGTGTCCCAATTCAGGGTCTGCACACTTCGAGTGCGCATTTGAAGTGCGAATTACGTCACTACGCCGCGCGAAGGGTGTCCCAATTGAAAGTGTTCTCATAATGCACCCCACAAATGCGCACTCCTTTTACCTGTTTTTGGAGTGTGCACCACTACACACTTCGTGGTCTCACATATCCCAAGATTCATCGCGCACCCGAAGAGAAGAAATAAATAAATAAATAATGGCGACCTCAAGTGGCGCAGGTCTCGCATTTAAATGTAATATACTCGGTTTTTACTCATTTGAACATCCAACGCCAGATATGTTAAACTTCAAGGGACATTAAAACCTCAATGTCCGTTAAAATACGTTGGCAATGCTCAGTTTGATGCCTTTGGAAGTGAAGCCTTAAAAGCCTTTACTTTCAAATATCTTATATCTTATTGTGACGGTGGATGTTACAGACTATTTTTACTTCATATGCATAAATGGACCAAGATGAACAGATTCAGATCAGGCTCCTTTATTTCCAAACTGTAAAGCTGTAAAGTCTAGTTTGAATAAAGAGCTAAGTTTATGATTATCCTCATGATGGTTATAATTTTTTGCTGTATTAGATCTCTTTTGTCTGTTGATGTAGCACAAACAAAAAAAGATTTGTCTGTCCTGATGTCACTCTTTGTAAATCTTTGCATGTGTTAATGTGATCTTGTGTTTACCTTTTCTCTTGCTTCGAGGAGGAGGAGGAAGGACATGAGGCTGCAGAGAGGATGGAGAGGCTCTTCTCTGCTTCAGAGGACAATCCTTATATTATAGCTGTTGTTATTTTGTTAATGTATGGGTTCTTTTTATATTATTTGTTCATAATTGTTCATTTTATATAATTAATTAAATAAAATATTGTTCTATTGTTACACATTGTCTATTCTATTTAGCATCAAGTGCTACTTTTCAGGGACAACAAGGGATTGAATGTTTTCTTTTATTATTAAGGTCTTAACTTTACAACTATTTACAAAATGACAGCATAAATAACTATTTACAGATTATTATTCACTTTTAACAAAAACAATTATTATTAAAAGCAATATTAAAATGGTTACAGCTGATGGAGGCTGAGCAGGAGTCCCTGCAGTGCTGCTGGGCTGGATGGTGTCAGTGGGACATCATCTGGGTCAGTACTCAGGGTGTTTGGCGGTCCAGTCTCCTTTGTCCACCACATTGTCCATCAACTGGGTCTGCAGTTCTGACTCAGATGGCTGCCATGTCACTAAGAATGGTTTAAGAAAGAGGCAAGAATTATAATTTAATAATAATAATAATAATAATAATAATAATAATAATAATAATAATAATAACAAAACAACAACAATAATAATTAAAACTGCAAGCAGTGATTAACGGGCCCTCGCAGTCCGCGCGCACGTTGGGGCACGCTGCCGTCCAAACGCGCCGCAGGTGAAGCCACATTGCTCGATCGTTGTTCACGGAGGCGGCAACCGCCTGCGTTTGGGACAGTGCACGCGGAGGATGAATATCAGTCTCTTCTCCCAAAGTGTTTTTGTAGCGCGATGAGTTGCCTTTGCCAGTATTAAGCGCATTCAGGTGAAGTCAGAACAACTTCCTGCAATCCACAGACATCCAAATGGACTGCAGGTGAATGATTTCTAAAACATTTAGTAATCAGGAACGTTTTGACAATCGATTCTGCACTGTTATGTTCTGTGAAGTGTTACGGCCTTCTCTTTGCCTCTGTCTGGAATTCAGGCATGGACACCTGTGTTTTTGCAGGGAATAGATTGGAAGTGGGACAGAGAAAGGGGGGGGGTTGTGGCTTGCAGTAAACTTCCTGAGCCCTAAATTCGAACCCGGGTCCACTGCGTATGTGGCATGCACTCTAACCACCCGACTACAGGTGCAGCTAAGACACTGCCTTCTGTTGTCACTGTGAAGGCAGGAAGGCAGCGCATCATAGGGGAGGATGGAAGTGGAATGCCACAGATTTAGATAGGTAGTGGAGTGCAGCCAGATGTGATTCTTCCTTTTGGAAAGGGAGAGCGGTCAAGTGACCAGGTTTGACGTGCGTCCTGCAGTAGCTGTGTTTAACCAAAGAACTCACTCAGTCGTTTCATATCGCAGGGGAAGCCACTTCGTTCATCGCAAAAAAGTTGGGCAGAATCACATCTACACACATCTTATTTAGTGCAACATTGACAGGGCAGACACAACACGCAAATGGCATTCTTAGCAAATTGGCTTATTTGAAAATTGTGTGCTGTGGCTTACTACCATTGCCTTATCCATTATGTGGCTCAAGCCATTACCCTTCAAAGATGCCCTGTTGTAATGTGCAATTTACACAAAACTACCTGCAAATGCCATGTACATCTGACTCTCTACTGTCATCACTGCACATAAATGAGTGTAGAATAATGCTTCACTTGCCTTCTTTCAAAAATGCATTTATGGCTGTCTATCAGTGTCAAGCTTTTCATCTAAGTTGTGCTTTGTTTGCCATTTTATATTCCATAAAGTAGCGTGCAGCCAAATTTTGCAGTTTCAATAAAATCTGATAAATATGAGGTTGACTTCCTGCAATGGAATGGAACTATTCAGAGGTTATTCAGACAGGATACATGTGCCTTGAGAGAAAACAATGCCATCTAGTGGCGACTTGCATCACGTACACCATAAATTCATGTGCTTCTAATCAAAATTGACCACTTCCTGTTGGACTGACAGTGTGGGTGTAAAAGAGTCATTTGTGCGTCTTGTCATAACACACATGCGTGCCAACTTTCATTCATGTACATGCATGGAGGGCGCCAAAATTGACTGAGATAAACCTTACTTCATGTTTCCAGTGGGTGTAAAGTGGGTGGCGCTATGGATATGACACAGTATTGATGCACAGATCTATTCATGGCGACTCCCTCTAGATTCCCTCTAGATTTGGCCGAGCTAGGAAATAGTATGAAGGAGTTATCAGGACTTGATGCTTCATGACGAAGGACTGTTATGCCGGGCTCCGCAACTGCCAGCAGGTATGACGTAGGATAAAGATTTCCGTAGCTTTTCATCTTCAAGGTAAGAGGATGCTACTGAGAGACTTTGAAGTCGGTGGTGTTACATCTGTTGGAGGAGATAATTTAAGTACGAAGATCAGCATAATTCAAAATGGCGGCCAAAAGCAAAATGGCAGACTAAGTATTGATGCTGAGATTTGTTCGGGCAGACAGCCTCTACAGTTGCGAGCAGTTTGGTGCGAATAGGAAATTGTATGTTGAAGTTATACAGCCTCGATGCTTGACGGCGTGAGGACAAAATGGTTTCCACCGCACCGCCCACTAAAGTTTGGCGCAGCTGAACGATTTCCATAACGTTTGTTCTTCGAGGCATGAAGAAAATTACTGAGTTAATTTGAAGACTGTGTCGTTTAAGCTCTAGGACAAAATAATTTTCAAAGCAGGCATGAATTTGTCAAAAACGCCGCCAAATTTCAAAATAGCTGACTTCCTGTTGGACTGAGAGTATACATCCAAATGGGTTTTTTGTGCGTCTGTTCATGAAGAATATGCGTACCAATTTTGGTCCTTCTATGTTAAAAGTAGGAGGCGGGGCATCACAATAGGTGGCGCTACAGAGCCCACGCGTCACGGCCACGCCCCATGACTACACAGGTCTCATCAGGGCGACTCCTTCTGCATTCCTGAGAAATTTGGCCAAAATAGGACATTGTATGAAGAAGTTACGAGGACTCGATGCTTTACGGCGAAGGATTTGAATTGACCGCTCCACCGCGGCCAGCAGGTATGACGTAGGATAAAGATTTCCGTAAGTTTTCATCGTCAAGGTCAGACGATGATGCTGAGTGACTGTGAAGTCGGTGGTGTTACGTCTGTAGGAGGAAATCATTTAAGTACGAAGATTGGCAATATTTCAAAATGGCGGCCAAAAGCAAAATGGCCGACTTAGTATCGATGCGGAGATGTATTCGGGGAGACAGCCTCTACACTTACGAGCAGTTTGGTGTGGATAGAAAATTGTATGTTGAAGTTATAAAGCCTCGATGCTCGACGGCGAGGGAAAAAAATGGTTTCCACCGACCCGCCCACTAAAGTTTGGCGCAGCTGAATGATTTCCATAACTTTTGTTCTTCAAGACATGACGAAAATAACTGAGTTAATTTGAAGACTGTTGTGTTTAAGCTCTAGGACAAGATAATTTTCAAAGTAGGCATGAATTGGACAAAAATGCCGCCACACATCAAAATGGCGGACTTCCTGTTGGAGTGACCTTTTCGGTCCAAATGGGTTTTTTGTGCGTCTGGTCATGAGGAATCAGCGTACCGAATTTCGTTCTTTTACGCACTTGCAGGAGCTCGGGCAGAACATTAGGGGGCGCTACAGAGCCCGCAGGTCACGACCACGCCCAGTGACGGTGCAGGATCGCAATTTTTCCTTAGCGGCACAGGTATTCAAAATTTGGTGAGTTTTCGTTCATGTTCAGGCATCCAAAACTGCAGTCGAACTCGGATCGGAATAATAATAATAATAATAATAATAATAATAATAATAAGAAGAAGAAGAATAATTTTTACAATTACAATAGGGTCTCACAGGTCTGTGACCTGCTCGGGCCCTAATAATAATAATAATAATAATAATAAGAAGAATAATTTTTACAATTACAATAGGGTCTCACAGGTCTGTGACCTGCTCGGGCCCTAATTAAAACTGCAAGCAGTGATGAACGGGCCCTCGCAGTCCGCGCGCACGTTGGGGCACGCTGCCGTCCAAATGCGCCGCAGGTGAACCCACATTGCTTGATCGTTGTTCACGGAGGCGGCAACCGCCTGCGTTTGGGACAGTGCACGCGGAGGATGAATATCAGTCTCTTCTCCCAAAGTGTGTTTGTAACCAATGGGTTGCCCTTGCCAGTATTAAGCGCATTCAGGTGAAGTCAGAACAACTTCCTGCAATTCACAGACATCCAAATGGACTGCAGGTGAATGATTTCTAAAACACTTAGTAATCAGGAACGTTTTGACAATCGATTCTGCACTGTTATGTTCTGTGAAGTGTTACGGCCTTCTCTTTGCCTTTGTCTGGAAGTCAGGCATGGACACCTGTGTTTTTGCAGGGAATAGATTGGAAGCGGGACAGATAGGGGGGGGGGTTGTGGCTTGCAGTAAACTTCCTCAGCCCTAAATTCGAACCCGGGTCCACTGCGTATGTGGCATGCACTCTAACCACTCGACTACAGGTGCAAATAAGACACGGCCTTCTGTTGTCACTGTGAAGGCAGGAAGGCAGCGCATCATAGGGGAGGATGGAAGTGGAATGCCACAGATTTAGATAGGTAGTGGAGTGCAGCCAGATGTGATTCTTCCTTTTGGAAAGGGAGAGCGGTCAAGTGACCAGGTTTGACGAGCGTCCTGCAGTAGCTGTGTTTAACCAAAGAACTCACTCAGTCGTTTCATATCGCAGGGGAAGCCACTTCGTTCATCGCGGAAAAGTTGGGCAGAATCACAACTACACACATCTTATTAAGTGCAACATTGACAATGCAGACACAACACGCAAATGGCATTCTTCGCAAATTGGCTTATTTGAAAGTTGTGTGCTGTGGCTTACTACCACTGCCTTATCCATTATGTGGCTTAAGCCATTACCCTTGAAAGATGCCCTGTTGTAATGTGCAATTTACACAAAACTACCTGCAAATGCCATGTACATCTGACTATCTACTGTCATCACTGCACATAAATGAGTGTAGAATAATGCTTCACTTGCCTTCTTTCAAAAATGTATTTATGGCTGTCTATCAGTGTCAAGCTTTTCATCTAAGTTCTGCTTTGTTTGCCATTTTATATTCCATAAAGTAGCGTGCAGCCAAATTTTGCAGTTTCAATAAAATCTGATAAATATGAGGCTGACTTCCTGCAATGGAATGGAACTATTCAGAGGTTATTCAGACAGGATACATGTGCCTTGAGAGAAAACAATGCCATCTAGTGGCGACTTGCATCACGTACACCATAAATTCATGTGCTTCTAATCAAAATTGACCACTTCCTGTTGGACTGAGAGTGTGGGTGTAAATGAGTCATTTGTACGTCTTGTCAAAACACACATGCGTGCCAACTTTCATTCATGTACATGCATGTAGGGCGCCAAAATTGACAGAGATAAACCTTACTTCATGTTTCCAGTGGGTGTAAAGTGGGTGACGCTATGGATATGACACAGTATTGATGCACAGATCTATTCATGGCGACTCCCTCTAGATTCCCTCTAGATTTGGCCGAGCTAGGAAATAGTATGAAGGAGTTATCAGGACTTGATGCTTCATGACGAAGGACTGTTATGCCGGGCTCCGCAACTGCCAGCAGGTATGCCGTAGGATAAAGATTTCCGTAGCTTTTCATCTTCAAGGTAAGAGGATGCTACTGAGAGACTTTGAAGTCGGTGGTGTTACATCTGTTGGAGGAGATAATTTAAGTACGAAGATCAGCATAATTCAAAATGGCGGCCAAAAGCAAAATGGCAGACTAAGTATTGATGCTGAGATTTGTTCGGGCAGACAGCCTCTACAGTTGCGAGCAGTTTGGTGCGAATAGGAAATTGTATGTTGAAGTTATACAGCCTCGATGCTTGACGGCGTGAGGACAAAATGGTTTCCACCGCACCGCCCACTAAAGTTTGGCGCAGCTGAACGATTTCCATAACGTTTGTTCTTCGAGGCATGAAGAAAATTACTGAGTTAATTTGAAGACTGTGTCGTTTAAGCTCTAGGACAAAATAATTTTCAAAGCAGGCATGAATTTGTCAAAAACGCCGCCAAATTTCAAAATAGCTGACTTCCTGTTGGACTGAGAGTATACATCCAAATGGGTTTTTTGTGCGTCTGTTCATGAAGAATATGCGTACCAATTTTCGTCCTTCTATGTTACAAGTAGGAGGCGGGGCATCACAATAGGTGGCGCTACAGAGCCCACGCGTCACGGCCACGCCCCATGACTACACAGGTCTCATCAGGGCGACTCCTTCTGCATTCCTGAGAAATTTGGCCAAAATAGGACATTGTATGAAGAAGTTACGAGGACTCGATGCTTTACGGCGAAGGATTTGAATTGACCGCTCCACCGCGGCCAGCAGGTATGACGTAGGATAAAGATTTCCGTAAGTTTTCATCGTCAAGGTCAGACGATGATGCTGAGTGACTGTGAAGTCGGTGGTGTTACGTCTGTAGGAGGAAATCATTTAAGTACGAAGATTGGCAATATTTCAAAATGGCGGCCAAAAGCAAAATGGCCGACTTAGTATCGATGCGGAGATGTATTCGGGGAGACAGCCTCTACACTTATGAGCAGTTTGGTGTGGATAGAAAATTGTATGTTGAAGTTATAAAGCCTCGATGCTCGACGGCGAGGAAAAAAAATGGTTTCCACCGACCCGCCCACTAAAGTTTGGCGCAGCTGAATGATTTCCATAACTTTTGTTCTTGAAGACATGACGAAGATAACTGAGTTAATTTGAAGACTGTTGTGTTTAAGCTCTAGGACAAGATAATTTTCAAAGTAGGCATGAATTTGACAAAAATGCCGCCACACATCAAAATGGCGGACTTCCTGTTGGAGTGACCTTTTCGGTCCAAATAGGTGTTTTGTGCGTCTGGTCATGAGGAATCAGCGTACCGAATTTCGTTCTTTTACGCACTTGCGGGAGCTCGGGCAGAACATAGGGGGCGCTACAGAGCCCGCAGGTCACGACCACACCCAGTGACGGTGCAGGATCGCAATTTTTCCTTAGCGGGACAGGTATTCAAAATTTGGTGAGTTTTCGTTCATGTTCAGGCATCCAAAACTGCAGTCGAACTCGGATCGGAATAATAATAATAATAATAATAATAATTAAAACTGCAAGCAGTGATTAACGGGCCCTCGCAGTACGCGCGCACGTTGGGGCATGCTGCCATCCAAATGCGCCGCAGGTGAAGCCACATTGCTTGATCGTTGTTCACGGAGGCGGCAACCGCCTGCGTTTGGGACAGTGCACGCGGAGGATGAATATGAGTCTCTTCTCCCAAAGTGTGTTTGTAACCAATGGGTTGCCCTTGCCAGTATTAAGCGCATTCAGGTGAAGTCAGAACAACTTCCTGCAATTCACAGACATCCAAATGGACTGCAGGTGAATGATTTCTAAAACACTTAGTAATCAGGAACGTTTTGACAATCGATTCTGCACTGTTATGTTCTGTGAAGTGTTACGGCCTTCTCTTTGCCTTTGTCTGGAAGTCAGGCATGGACACCTGTGTTTTTGCAGGGAATAGATTGGAAGTGGGACAGAGAAAGGGGGTGGGGGTTGTGGCTTGCAGTAAACTTCCTCAGCCCTAAATTCGAACCCGGGTCCACTGCGTATGTGGCATGCACTCTAACCACCCGACTACAGGTGCAGCTAAGACACTGCCTTCTGTTGTCACTGTGAAGGCAGGAAGGCAGCGCATCATAGGGGAGGATGGAAGTGGAATGCCACAGATTTAGATAGGTAGTGGAGTGCAGCCAGATGTGATTCTTTGTTTTGGAAAGGGAGAGCGGTCAAGTGACCAGGTTTGACGAGCGTCCTGCAGTAGCTGTGTTTAACCAAAGAACTCACTCAGTCGTTTCATATCGCAGGGGAAGCCACTTCGTTCATCGCGGAAAAGTTGGGCAGAATCACAACTACACACATCTTATTAAGTGCAACATTGACAATGCAGACACAACACGCAAATGGCATTCTTCGCAAATTGGCTTATTTGAAAGTTGTGTGCTGTGGCTTACTACCACTGCCTTATCCATTATGTGGCTCAAGCCATTACCCTTCAAAGATGCCCTGTTGTAATGTGCAATTTACACAAAACTACCTGCAAATGCCATGTACATCTGACTATCTACTGTCATCACTGCACATAAATGAGTGTAGAATAATGCTTCACTTGCCTTCTTTCAAAAATGTATTTATGGCTGTCTATCAGTGTCAAGCTTTTCATCTAAGTTCTGCTTTGTTTGCCATTTTATATTCCATAAAGTAGCGTGCAGCCAAATTTTGCAGTTTCAATAAAATCTGATAAATATGAGGCTGACTTCCTGCAATGGAATGGAACTATTCAGAGGTTATTCAGACAGGATACATGTGCCTTGAGAGAAAACAATGCCATCTAGTGGCGACTTGCATCACGTACACCATAAATTCATGTGCTTCTAATCAAAATTGACCACTTCCTGTTGGACTGAGAGTGTGGGTGTAAATGAGTCATTTGTACGTCTTGTCAAAACACACATGCGTGCCAACTTTCATTCATGTACATGCATGTAGGGCGCCAAAATTGACAGAGATAAACCTTACTTCATGTTTCCAGTGGGTGTAAAGTGGGTGACGCTATGGATATGACACAGTATTGATGCACAGATCTATTCATGGCGACTCCCTCTAGATTCCCTCTAGATTTGGCCGAGCTAGGAAATAGTATGAAGGAGTTATCAGGACTTGATGCTTCATGACGAAGGAGTGTTATGCCGGGCTCCGCAACTGCCAGCAGGTATGCCGTAGGATAAAGATTTCCGTAGCTTTTCATCTTCAAGGTAAGAGGATGCTACTGAGAGACTTTGAAGTCGGTGGTGTTACATCTGTTGGAGGAGATAATTTAAGTACGAAGATCAGCATAATTCAAAATGGCGGCCAAAAGCAAAATGGCAGACTAAGTATTGATGCTGAGATTTGTTCGGGCAGACAGCCTCTACAGTTGCGAGCAGTTTGGTGCGAATAGGAAATTGTATGTTGAAGTTATACAGCCTCGATGCTTGACGGCGTGAGGACAAAATGGTTTCCACCGCACCGCCCACTAAAGTTTGGCGCAGCTGAACGATTTCCATAACGTTTGTTCTTCGAGGCATGAAGAAAATTACTGAGTTAATTTGAAGACTGTGTCGTTTAAGCTCTAGGACAAAATAATTTTCAAAGCAGGCATGAATTTGTCAAAAACGCCGCCAAATTTCAAAATAGCTGACTTCCTGTTGGACTGAGAGTATACATCCAAATGGGTTTTTTGTGCGTCTGTTCATGAAGAATATGCGTACCAATTTTGGTCCTTCTATGTTACAAGTAGGAGGCGGGGCATCACAATAGGTGGCGCTACAGAGCCCACGCGTCACGGCCACGCCCCATGACTACACAGGTCTCATCAGGGCGACTCCTTCTGCATTCCTGAGAAATTTGGCCAAAATAGGACATTGTATGAAGAAGTTACGAGGACTCGATGCTTTACGGCGAAGGATTTGAATTGACCGCTCCACCGCGGCCAGCAGGTATGACGTAGGATAAAGATTTCCGTAAGTTTTCATCGTCAAGGTCAGACGATGATGCTGAGTGACTGTGAAGTCGGTGGTGTTACGTCTGTAGGAGGAAATCATTTAAGTACGAAGATTGGCAATATTTCAAAATGGCGGCCAAAAGCAAAATGGCCGACTTAGTATCGATGCGGAGATGTATTCGGGGAGACAGCCTCTACACTTATGAGCAGTTTGGTGTGGATAGAAAATTGTATGTTGAAGTTATAAAGCCTCGATGCTCGACGGCGAGGAAAAAAAATGGTTTCCACCGACCCGCCCACTAAAGTTTGGCGCAGCTGAATGATTTCCATAACTTTTGTTCTTCAAGACATGACGAAGATAACTGAGTTAATTTGAAGACTGTTGTGTTTAAGCTCTAGGACAAGATAATTTTCAAAGTAGGCATGAATTTGACAAAAATGCCGCCACACATCAAAATGGCGGACTTCCTGTTGGAGTGACCTTATCGGTCCAAATGGGTGTTTTGTGCGTCTGGTCATGAGGAATCAGCGTACCGAATTTCGTTCTTTTACGCACTTGCGGGAGCTCGGGCAGAACATAGGGGGCGCTACAGAGCCCGCAGGTCACGACCACGCCCAGTGACGGTGCAGGATCGCAATTTTTCCTTAGCGGCACAGGTATTCAAAATTTGGTGAGTTTTCGTTCATGTTCAGGCATCCAAAACTGCAGTCGAACTCGGATCGGAATAATAATAATAATAATAATAATAATAATAATAAGAAGAATAATTTTTACAATTACAATAGGGTCTCACAGGTCTGTGACCTGCTCGGGCCCTAATAATAATAATTAAAACTGCAAGCAGTGATTAACGGGCCCTCGCAGTCCGCGCGCACGTTGGGGCATGCTGCCGTCCAAATGCGCCGCAGGTGAAGCCACATTGCTTGATCGTTGTTCACGGAGGCGGCAACCGCCTGCGTTTGGGACAGTGCACGCGGAGGATGAATATCAGTCTCTTCTCCCAAAGTGTTTTTGTAGCGCGATGGGTTGCCCTTGCAAGTATTAAGTGCATTCAGGTGAAGTCAGAACAACTTCCTGCAATCCACAGACATCCAAATGGACTGCAGGAGAATTATTTCTAAAACACTTAGTAATCAGGAACGTTTTGACAATCGATTCTGCACTGTTATGTTCTGTGAAGTGTTACGGCCTTCTCTTTGCCTCTGTCTGGAATTCAGGCATGGACACCTGTGTTTTTGCAGGGAATAGATTGGAAGTGGGACAGAGAAGGGGGGGTTGTGGCTTGCAGTAAACTTCCTCAGCACTAAATTCGAACCCGGGTCCACTGCGTATGTGGCATGCACTCTAACCACCCGACTACAGGTGCAGCTAAGACACTGCCTTCTGTTGTCACTGTGAAGGCAGGAAGGCAGCGCATCATAGGGGAGGATGGAAGTGGAATGCCACAGATTTAGATAGGTAGTGGAGTGCAGCCAGATGTGATTCTTCCTTTTGGAAAGGGAGAGCGGTCAAGTGACCAGGTTTGACGAGCGTCCTGCAGTAGCTGTGTTTAACCAAAGAACTCACTCAGTCGTTTCATATCGCAGGGGAAGCCACTTCGTTCATCGCGGAAAAGTTGGGCAGAATCACAACTACACACATCTTATTTAGTGCAACATTGACAGGGCAGACACAACACGCAAATGGCATTCTTAGCAAATTGGCTTATTTGAAAATTGTGTGCTGTGGCTTACTACCACTGCCTTATCCATTATGTGGCTCAAGCCATTACCCTTCAAAGATGCCCTGTTGTAATGTGCAATTTACACAAAACTACCTGCAAATGCCATGTACATCTGACTATCTACTGTCATCACTGCACATAAATGAGTGTAGAATAATGCTTCACTTGCCTTCTTTCAAAAATGCATTTATGGCTGTCTATCAGTGTCAAGCTTTTCATCTAAGTTGTGCTTTGTTTGCCATTTTATATTCCATAAAGTAGCGTGCAGCCAAATTTTGCAGTTTCAATAAAATCTGATAAATATGAGGCTGACTTCCTGCAATGGAATGGAACTATTCAGAGGTTATTCAGACAGGATACATGTGCCTTGAGAGAAAACAATGCCATCTAGTGGCGACTTGCATCACGTACACCATAAATTCATGTGCTTCTAATCAAAATTGACCACTTCCTGTTGGACTGAGAGTGTGGGTGTAAATGAGTCATTTGTGCGTCTTGTCATAACACACATGCGTGCCAACTTTCATTCATGTACATGCATGTAGGGCGCCAAAATTGACTGAGATAAACCTTACTTCATGTTTCCAGTGGGTGTAAAGTGGGTGGCGCTATGGATATGACACAGTATTGATGCACAGATCTATTCATGGCGACTCCCTCTAGATTCCCTCTAGATTTGGCCGAGCTAGGAAATAGTATGAAGGAGTTATCAGGACTTGATGCTTCATGACGAAGGACTGTTATGCCGGGCTCCGCAACTGCCAGCAGGTATGACGTAGGATAAAGATTTCCGTAGCTTTTCATCTTCAAGGTAAGAGGATGCTACTGAGAGACTTTGAAGTCGGTGGTGTTACATCTGTTGGAGGAGATAATTTAAGTACGAAGATCAGCATAATTCAAAATGGCGGCCAAAAGCAAAATGGCAGACTAAGTATTGATGCTGAGATTTGTTCAGGCAGACAGCCTCTACAGTTGCGAGCAGTTTGGTGCGAATAGGAAATTATATGTTGAAGTTATACAGCCTCGATGCTTGACGGCGTGAGGACAAAATGGTTTCCACCGCACCGCCCACTAAAGTTTGGCGCAGCTGAATGATTTCCATAACGTTTGTTCTTCGAGGCATGAAGAAAATTACTGAGTTAATTTGAAGACTGTGTCGTTTAAGCTCTAGGACAAAATAATTTTCAAAGCAGGCATGAATTTGTCAAAAACGCCGCCAAATTTCAAAATAGCTGACTTCCTGTTGGACTGAGAGTATACATCCAAATGGGTTTTTTGTGCGTCTGTTCATGAAGAATATGCGTACCAATTTTGGTCCTTCTATGTTAAAAGTAGGAGGCGGGGCATCACAATAGGTGGCGCTACAGAGCCCACGCGTCACGGCCACGCCCCATGACTACACAGGTCTCATCAGGGCGACTCCTTCTGCATTCCTGAGAAATTTGGCCAAAATAGGACATTGTATGAAGAAGTTACGAGGACTCGATGCTTTACGGCGAAGGATTTGAATTGACCGCTCCACCGCGGCCAGCAGGTATGACGTAGGATAAAGATTTCCGTAAGTTTTCATCGTCAAGGTCAGAGGATGATGCTGAGTGACTGTGAAGTCGGTGGTGTTACGTCTGTAGGAGGAAATCATTTAAGTACGAAGATTGGCAATATTTCAAAATGGCGGCCAAAAGCAAAATGGCCGACTTAGTATCGATGCGGAGATGTATTCGGGGAGACAGCCTCTACACTTACGAGCAGTTTGGTGTGGATAGAAAATTGTATGTTGAAGTTATAAAGCCTCGATGCTCGACGGCGAGGAAAAAAAATGGTTTCCACCGACCCGCCCACTAAAGTTTGGCGCAGCTGAATGATTTCCATAACTTTTGTTCTTCAAGACATGACGAAGATAACTGAGTTAATTTGAAGACTGTTGTGTTTAAGCTCTAGGACAAGATAATTTTCAAAGTAGGCATGAATTTGACAAAAATGCCGCCACACATCAAAATGGCGGACTTCCTGTTGGAGTGACCTTATCGGTCCAAATGGGTGTTTTGTGCGTCTGGTCATGAGGAATCAGCGTACCGAATTTCGTTCTTTTACGCACTTGCGGGAGCTCGGGCAGAACATAGGGGGCGCTACAGAGCCCGCAGGTCACGACCACGCCCAGTGACGGTGCAGGATCGCAATTTTTCCTTAGCGGCACAGGTATTCAAAATTTGGTGAGTTTTCGTTCATGTTCAGGCATCCAAAACTGCAGTCGAACTCGGATCGGAATAATAATAATAATAATTAAAACTGCAAGCAGTGATTAACGGGCCCTCGCAGTCCGCGCGCACGTTGGGGCATGCTGCCGTCCAAATGCGCCGCAGGTGAAGCTACATTGCTTGATCGTTGTTCACGGAGGCGGCAACTGCCTGCGTTTGGGACAGTGCACGCGGAGGATGAATATCAGTCTCTTCTCCCAAAGTGTGTTTGTAGCGCGATGGGTTGCCCTTGCCAGTATTAAGCACATTCAGGTGAAGTCAGAACAACTTCCTGCAATCCACAGACATCCAAATGGACTGCAGGTGAATGATTTCTAAAACATTTAGTAATCAGGAACGTTTTGACAATCGATTCTGCACTGTTATGTTCTGTGAAGTGTTACGGCCTTCTCTTTGCCTCTGTCTGGAATTCAGGCATGGACACCTGTGTTTTTGCAGGGAATAGATTGGAAGTGGGACAGAGAAGGGGGGGGGGTTGTGGCTTGCAGTAAACTTCCTCAGCACTAAATTCGAACCCGGGTCCACTGCGTATGTGGCATGCACTCTAACCACTCGACTACAGGTGCAGCTAAGACACTGCCTTCTGTTGTCACTGTGAAGGCAGGAAGGCAGCGCATCATAGGGGAGGATGGAAGTGGAATGCCACAGATTTAGATAGGTAGTGGAGTGCAGCCAGATGTGATTCTTCCTTTTGGAAAGGGAGAGCGGTCAAGTGACCAGGTTTGACGAGCGTCCTGCAGTAGCTGTGTTTAACCAAAGAACTCACTCAGTCGTTTCATATCGCAGGGGAAGCCACTTCGTTCATCGCGGAAAAGTTGGGCAGAATCACAACTACACACATCTTATTTAGTGCAACATTGACAGGGCAGACACAACACGCAAATGGCATTCTTAGCAAATTGGCTTATTTGAAAATTGTGTGCTGTGGCTTACTACCACTGCCTTATCCATTATGTGGCTCAAGCCATTACCCTTCAAAGATGCCCTGTTGTAATGTGCAATTTACACAAAACTACCTGCAAATGCCATGTACATCTGACTATCTACTGTCATCACTGCACATAAATGAGTGTAGAATAATGCTTCACTTGCCTTCTTTCAAAAATGCATTTATGGCTGTCTATCAGTGTCAAGCTTTTCATCTAAGTTGTGCTTTGTTTGCCATTTTATATTCCATAAAGTAGCGTGCAGCCAAATTTTGCAGTTTCAATAAAATCTGATAAATATGAGGCTGACTTCCTGCAATGGAATGGAACTATTCAGAGGTTATTCAGACAGGATACATGTGCCTTGAGAGAAAACAATGCCATCTAGTGGCGACTTGCATCACGTACACCATAAATTCATGTGCTTCTAATCAAAATTGACCACTTCCTGTTGGACTGAGAGTGTGGGTGTAAATGAGTCATTTGTGCGTCTTGTCATAACACACATGCGTGCCAACTTTCATTCATGTACATGCATGTAGGGCGCCAAAATTGACTGAGATAAACCTTACTTCATGTTTCCAGTGGGTGTAAAGTGGGTGGCGCTATGGATATGACACAGTATTGATGCACAGATCTATTCATGGCGACTCCCTCTAGATTCCCTCTAGATTTGGCCGAGCTAGGAAATAGTATGAAGGAGTTATCAGGACTTGATGCTTCATGACGAAGGACTGTTATGCCGGGCTCCGCAACTGCCAGCAGGTATGACGTAGGATAAAGATTTCCGTAGCTTTTCATCTTCAAGGTAAGAGGATGCTACTGAGAGACTTTGAAGTCGGTGGTGTTACATCTGTTGGAGGAGATAATTTAAGTACGAAGATCAGCATAATTCAAAATGGCGGCCAAAAGCAAAATGGCAGACTAAGTATTGATGCTGAGATTTGTTCGGGCAGACAGCCTCTACAGTTGCGAGCAGTTTGGTGCGAATAGGAAATTATATGTTGAAGTTATACAGCCTCGATGCTTGACGGCGTGAGGACAAAATGGTTTCCACCGCACCGCCCACTAAAGTTTGGCGCAGCTGAACGATTTCCATAACGTTTGTTCTTCGAGGCATGAAGAAAATTACTGAGTTAATTTGAAGACTGTGTCGTTTAAGCTCTAGGACAAAATAATTTTCAAAGCAGGCATGAATTTGTCAAAAACGCCGCCAAATTTCAAAATAGCTGACTTCCTGTTGGACTGAGAGTATACATCCAAATGGGTTTTTTGTGCGTCTGTTCATGAAGAATATGCGTACCAATTTTGGTCCTTCTATGTTAAAAGTAGGAGGCGGGGCATCACAATAGGTGGCGCTACAGAGCCCACGCGTCACGGCCACGCCCCATGACTACACAGGTCTCATCAGGGCGACTCCTTCTGCATTCCTGAGAAATTTGGCCAAAATAGGACATTGTATGAAGAAGTTACGAGGACTCGATGCTTTACGGCGAAGGATTTGAATTGACCGCTCCACCGCGGCCAGCAGGTATGACGTAGGATAAAGATTTCCGTAAGTTTTCATCGTCAAGGTCAGAGGATGATGCTGAGTGACTGTGAAGTCGGTGGTGTTACGTCTGTAGGAGGAAATCATTTAAGTACGAAGATTGGCAATATTTCAAAATGGCGGCCAAAAGCAAAATGGCCGACTTAGTATCGATGCGGAGATGTATTCGGGGAGACAGCCTCTACACTTACGAGCAGTTTGGTGTGGATAGAAAATTGTATGTTGAAGTTATAAAGCCTCGATGCTCGACGGCGAGGAAAAAAAATGGTTTCCACCGACCCGCCCACTAAAGTTTGGCGCAGCTGAATGATTTCCATAACTTTTGTTCTTCAAGACATGACGAAGATAACTGAGTTAATTTGAAGACTGTTGTGTTTAAGCTCTAGGACAAGATAATTTTCAAAGTAGGCATGAATTTGACAAAAATGCCGCCACACATCAAAATGGCGGACTTCCTGTTGGAGTGACCTTATCGGTCCAAATGGGTGTTTTGTGCGTCTGGTCATGAGGAATCAGCGTACCGAATTTCGTTCTTTTACGCACTTGCGGGAGCTCGGGCAGAACATAGGGGGCGCTACAGAGCCCGCAGGTCACGACCACGCCCAGTGACGGTGCAGGATCGCAATTTTTCCTTAGCGGCACAGGTATTCAAAATTTGGTGAGTTTTCGTTCATGTTCAGGCATCCAAAACTGCAGTCGAACTCGGATCGGAATAATAATAATAATAATAATAATAATAATTAAAACTGCAAGCAGTGATTAACGGGCCCTCGCAGTCCGCGCGCACGTTGGGGCATGCTGCCGTCCAAATGCACCGCAGGTGAAGCCACATTGCTTGATCGCTGTTCACGGAGGCGGCAACCGCCTGCGTTTGGGACAGTGCACGCGCAGGATGAATATCAGTCTCTTCTCCCAAAGTGTGTTTGTAACCAATGGGTTGCCCTTGCCAGTATTAAGCGCTTTCAGGTGAAGTCAGAACAACTTCCTGCAATCCACAGACATCCAAATGGACTGCAGGTGAATTATTTCTAAAACACTTAGTAATCAGGAACGTTTTGACAATCGATTCTGCACTGTTATGTTCTGTGAAGTGTTACGGCCTTCTCTTTGCCTCTATCTGGAATTCAGGCATGGACACCTGTGTTTTTGCAGGGAATAGATTGGAAGTGGGACAGAGAAGGGGGGGTTGTGGCTTGCAGTAAACTTCCTCAGCCCTAAATTCGAACCCGGGTCCACTGCGTATGTGGCATGCACTCTAACCACCCGACTACAGGTGCAGCTAAGACACTGCCTTCTGTTGTCACTGTGAAGGCAGGAAGGCAGGGCATCATAGGGGAGGATGGAAATGGAATGCCACAGATTTAGATAGGTAGTGGAGTGCAGCCAGATGTGATTCTTCCTTGGGAAAGGGAGAGCGGTCAAGTGACCAGGTTTGACGAGCGTCCTGCAGTAGCTGTGCTTAACCAAAGAACTCACTCAGTCATTTCATATCGCGGGGGAAGCCACTTGGTTCATCGCGGAAAAGTTGGGCAGAATCACAACTACACACATCTTATTTAGTGCAACATTGACAGGGCAGACACAACACGCAAATGGCATTCTTCGCAAATTGGCTTATTTGAAAATTGTGTGCTGTGGCTTACTACCACTGCCTTATCCATTATGTGGCTCAAGCCACTACCCTTCAAAGATGCCCTGTTGTAATGTGCAATTTACACAAAACTACCTGCAAATGCCATGTACATCTGACTATCTACTGTCATCACTGCACATAAATTAGTGTAGAATAATGCTTCACTTGCCTTCTTTCAAAAATTTATTCATGGCTGTCTATCAGTGTCAAGCTTTTCATCTAAGTTGTGCTTTGTTTGCCATTTTATATTCCATAAAGTAGCGTGCAGCCAAATTTTGCAGTTTCAATAAAATCTGATAAATATGAGGCTGACTTCCTGCAATGGAATGGAACTATTCAGAGGTTATTCAGACAGGATACATGTGCCTTGAGAGAAAACAATGCCCTCTAGTGGCGACTTGCATCACGAACACCATAAATTCATGTGCTTCTAATCAAAATTGACCACTTCCTGTTGGACTGAGAGTGTGGGTGTAAATGAGTCATTTGTGCGTCTTGTCATAACACACATGCGTGCCAACTTTCATTCATGTACATGCATGTAGGGCGCCAAAATTGACTGAGATAAACCTTACTTCATGTTTCCAGTGGGTGTAAAGTGGGTGGCGCTATGGATATGACACAGTATTGATGCACAGCTCTATTCATGGCGACTCCCTCTAGATTCCCTCTAGATTTGGCCGAGCTAGGAAATAGTATGAAGGAGTTATCAGGACTTGATGCTTCATGACGAAGGACTGTTATGGCGGGCTCCGCAACTGCCAGCAGGTATGACGTAGGATAAAGATTTCCGTAGCTTTTCATCTTCAAGGTAAGAGGATGCTACTGAGAGACTTTGAAGTCGGTGGTGTTACATCCGTCGGAGGAGATAATTTAAGTACGAAGATCAGCATAATTCAAAATGGCGGCCAAAAGCAAAATGGCAGACTAAGTATTGATGCTGAGATTTGTTCGGGCAGACAGCCTCTGCAGTTGCGAGCAGTTTGGTGTGAATAGGAAATTATATGTTGAAGTTATACAGCCTCGATGCTTGACGGCGTGAGGACAAAATGGTTTCCACCGCACCGCCCACTAAAGTTTGGCGCAGCTGAACGATTTCCATAACGTTTGTTCTTCGAGGCATGAAGAAAATTACTGAGTTAATTTGAAGACTGTGTCGTTTAAGCTCTAGGACAAAATAATTTTCAAAGCAGGCATGAATTTGTCAAAAACGCCGCCAAATTTCAAAATAGCTGACTTCCTGTTGGACTGAGAGTATACATCCAAATGGGTTTTTTGTGCGTCTGTTCATGAAGAATATGCGTACCAATTTTGGTCCTTCTATGTTAAAAGTAGGAGGCGGGGCATCACAATAGGTGGCGCTACAGAGCCCACGCGTCACGGCCACGCCCCATGACTACACAGGTCTCATCAGGGCGACTCCTTCTGCATTCCTGAGAAATTTGGCCAAAATAGGACATTGTATGAAGAAGTTACGAGGACTCGATGCTTTACGGCGAAGGATTTGAATTGACCGCTCCACCGCGGCCAGCAGGTATGACGTAGGATAAAGATTTCCGTAAGTTTTCATCGTCAAGGTCAGACGATGATGCTGAGTGACTGTGAAGTCGGTGGTGTTACGTCTGTAGGAGGAAATCATTTAAGTACGAAGATTGGCAATATTTCAAAATGGCGGCCAAAAGCAAAATGGCCGACTTAGTATCGATGCGGAGATGTATTCGGGGAGACAGCCTCTACACTTACGAGCAGTTTGGTGTGGATAGAAAATTGTATGTTGAAGTTATAAAGCCTCGATGCTCGACGGCGAGGAAAAAAAATGGTTTCCACCGCCCCGCCCACTAAAGTTTGGCGCAGCTGAATGATTTCCATAACTTTTGTTCTTCAAGACATGACGAAGATAACTGAGTTAATTTGAAGACTGTTGTGTTTAAGCTCTAGGACAAGATAATTTTCAAAGTAGGCATGAATTGGACAAAAATGCCGCCACACATCAAAATGGCGGACTTCCTGTTGGAGTGACCTTATCGGTCCAAATGGGTGTTTTGTGCGTCTGGTCATGAGGAATCAGCGTACCGAATTTCGTTCTTTTACGCACTTGCAGGAGCTCGGGCAGAACATAGGGGGCGCTACAGAGCCCGCAGGTCACGCCCACGCCCAGTGACGGTGCAGGATCGCAATTTTTCCTTAGCGGCACAGGTATTCAAAATTTGGTGAGTTTTCGTTCATGTTCAGGCATCCAAAACTGCAGTCGAACTCGGATCGGAATAATAATAATAATAATAATAATAATAATAATTAAAACTGCAAGCAGTGATTAACGGGCCCTCGCAGTCCGCGCGCACGTTGGGGCATGCTGCCGTCCAAATGCGCCGCAGGTGAAGCCACATTGCTTGATCGCTGTTCACGGAGGCGGCAACCGCCTGCGTTTGGGACAGTGCACGCGCAGGATGAATATCAGTCTCTTCTCCCAAAGTGTGTTTGTAACCAATGGGTTGCCCTTGCCAGTATTAAGCGCTTTCAGGTGAAGTCAGAACAACTTCCTGCAATCCACAGACATCCAAATGGACTGCAGGTGAATTATTTCTAAAACACTTAGTAATCAGGAACGTTTTGACAATCGATTCTGCACTGTTATGTTCTGTGAAGTGTTACGGCCTTCTCTTTGCCTCTATCTGGAATTCAGGCATGGACACCTGTGTTTTTGCAGGGAATAGATTGGAAGTGGGACAGAGAAGGGGGGGTTGTGGCTTGCAGTAAACTTCCTCAGCCCTAAATTCGAACCCGGGTCCACTGCGTATGTGGCATGCACTCTAACCACCCGACTACAGGTGCAGCTAAGACACTGCCTTCTGTTGTCACTGTGAAGGCAGGAAGGCAGGGCATCATAGGGGAGGATGGAAATGGAATGCCACAGATTTAGATAGGTAGTGGAGTGCAGCCAGATGTGATTCTTCCTTGGGAAAGGGAGAGCGGTCAAGTGACCAGGTTTGACGAGCGTCCTGCAGTAGCTGTGCTTAACCAAAGAACTCACTCAGTCATTTCATATCGCGGGGGAAGCCACTTGGTTCATCGCGGAAAAGTTGGGCAGAATCACAACTACACACATCTTATTTAGTGCAACATTGACAGGGCAGACACAACACGCAAATGGCATTCTTCGCAAATTGGCTTATTTGAAAATTGTGTGCTGTGGCTTACTACCACTGCCTTATCCATTATGTGGCTCAAGCCACTACCCTTCAAAGATGCCCTGTTGTAATGTGCAATTTACACAAAACTACCTGCAAATGCCATGTACATCTGACTATCTACTGTCATCACTGCACATAAATTAGTGTAGAATAATGCTTCACTTGCCTTCTTTCAAAAATTTATTCATGGCTGTCTATCAGTGTCAAGCTTTTCATCTAAGTTGTGCTTTGTTTGCCATTTTATATTCCATAAAGTAGCGTGCAGCCAAATTTTGCAGTTTCAATAAAATCTGATAAATATGAGGCTGACTTCCTGCAATGGAATGGAACTATTCAGAGGTTATTCAGACAGGATACATGTGCCTTGAGAGAAAACAATGCCCTCTAGTGGCGACTTGCATCACGAACACCATAAATTCATGTGCTTCTAATCAAAATTGACCACTTCCTGTTGGACTGAGAGTGTGGGTGTAAATGAGTCATTTGTGCGTCTTGTCATAACACACATGCGTGCCAACTTTCATTCATGTACATGCATGTAGGGCGCCAAAATTGACTGAGATAAACCTTACTTCATGTTTCCAGTGGGTGTAAAGTGGGTGGCGCTATGGATATGACACAGTATTGATGCACAGCTCTATTCATGGCGACTCCCTCTAGATTCCCTCTAGATTTGGCCGAGCTAGGAAATAGTATGAAGGAGTTATCAGGACTTGATGCTTCATGACGAAGGACTGTTATGGCGGGCTCCGCAACTGCCAGCAGGTATGACGTAGGATAAAGATTTCCGTAGCTTTTCATCTTCAAGGTAAGAGGATGCTACTGAGAGACTTTGAAGTCGGTGGTGTTACATCCGTCGGAGGAGATAATTTAAGTACGAAGATCAGCATAATTCAAAATGGCGGCCAAAAGCAAAATGGCAGACTAAGTATTGATGCTGAGATTTGTTCGGGCAGCCAGCCTCTACAGTTGCGAGCAGTTTGGTGTGAATAGGCAATTATATGTTGAAGTTATACAGCCTCGATGCTTGACGGCGTGAGGACAAAATGGTTTCCACCGCACCGCCCACTAAAGTTTGGCGCAGCTGAATGATTTCCATCACGTTTGTTCTTCGAGGCATGAAGAAAATTACTGAGTTAATTTGAAGACTGTGGTGTTTAAGCTCTAGGACAAAATAATTTTCAAAGTAGGCATGAATTGGTCAAAAACGCCGCCAAATTTCAAAATAGCTGACTTCCTGTTGGACTGAGAGTATACATCCAAATGGGTTTTTTGTGCGTCTGTTCATGAAGAATATGCGTACCAATTTTGGTCCTTCTATGTTACAAGTAGGAGGCGGGGCATCACAATAGGTGGCGCTACAGAGCCCACGCGTCACGGCCACGCCCCATGACTACACAGGTCTCATCAGGGCGACTCCTTCTGCATTCCTGAGAAATTTAGCCAAAATAGGACATTGTATGAAGAAGTTACGAGGACTCGATGCTTTACGGCGAAGGATTTGAATTGACCGCTCCACCGCGGCCAGCAGGTATGACGTAGGATAAAGATTTCCGTAAGTTTTCATCTTCAAGGTCAGAGGATGATACTGAGTGACTGTGAAGTCGGTGGTGTTACGTCTGTAGGAGGAAATCATTTAAGTACGAAGATTGGCAATATTTCAAAATGGCGGCCAAAAGCAAAATGGCCGACTTAGTATCGATGCGGAGATGTATTCGGGGAGACAGCCTCTACACTTACGAGCAGTTTGGTGTGGATAGAAAATTGTATGTTGAAGTTATAAAGCCTCGATGCTCGACGGCGAGGGAAAAAAATGGTTTCCACCGACCCGCCCACTAAAGTTTGGCGCAGCTGAATGATTTCCATAACTTTTGTTCTTCAAGACATGACGAAGATAACTGAGTTAATTTGAAGACTGTTGTGTTTAAGCTCTAGGACAAGATAATTTTCAAAGTAGGCATGAATTGGACAAAAATGCCGCCACACATCAAAATGGCGGACTTCCTGTTGGAGTGACCTTTTCGGTCCAAATAGGTTTTTTGTGCGTCTGGTCATGAGGAATCAGCGTACCGAATTTCGTTCTTTTACGCACTTGCGGGAGCTCGGGCAGAACATTAGGGGGCGCTACAGAGCCCGCTGGTCACGACCACGCCCAGTGACGGTGCAGGATCGCAATTTTTCCTTAGCGGCACAGGTATTCAAAATTTGGTGAGTTTTCGTTCATGTTCAGGCATCCAAAACTGCAGTCGAACTCGGATCGGAATAATAATAATAATAATAATAATAATTAAAACTGCAAGCAGTGATTAACGGGCCCTCGCAGTCCGCGCGCACGTTGGGGCATGCTGCCGTCCAAATGCGCCGCAGGTGAAGCCACATTGCTTGATCGCTGTTCACGGAGGCGGCAACCGCCTGCGTTTGGGACAGTGCACGCGCAGGATGAATATCAGTCTCTTCTCCCAAAGTGTGTTTGTAACCAATGGGTTGCCCTTGCCAGTATTAAGCGCTTTCAGGTGAAGTCAGAACAACTTCCTGCAATCCACAGACATCCAAATGGACTGCAGGTGAATTATTTCTAAAACACTTAGTAATCAGGAACGTTTTGACAATCGATTCTGCACTGTTATGTTCTGTGAAGTGTTACGGCCTTCTCTTTGCCTCTATCTGGAATTCAGGCATGGACACCTGTGTTTTTGCAGGGAATAGATTGGAAGTGGGACAGAGAAGGGGGGGTTGTGGCTTGCAGTAAACTTCCTCAGCCCTAAATTCGAACCCGGGTCCACTGCGTATGTGGCATGCACTCTAACCACCCGACTACAGGTGCAGCTAAGACACTGCCTTCTGTTGTCACTGTGAAGGCAGGAAGGCAGGGCATCATAGGGGAGGATGGAAATGGAATGCCACAGATTTAGATAGGTAGTGGAGTGCAGCCAGATGTGATTCTTCCTTGGGAAAGGGAGAGCGGTCAAGTGACCAGGTTTGACGAGCGTCCTGCAGTAGCTGTGCTTAACCAAAGAACTCACTCAGTCATTTCATATCGCGGGGGAAGCCACTTGGTTCATCGCGGAAAAGTTGGGCAGAATCACAACTACACACATCTTATTTAGTGCAACATTGACAGGGCAGACACAACACGCAAATGGCATTCTTCGCAAATTGGCTTATTTGAAAATTGTGTGCTGTGGCTTACTACCACTGCCTTATCCATTATGTGGCTCAAGCCACTACCCTTCAAAGATGCCCTGTTGTAATGTGCAATTTACACAAAACTACCTGCAAATGCCATGTACATCTGACTATCTACTGTCATCACTGCACATAAATTAGTGTAGAATAATGCTTCACTTGCCTTCTTTCAAAAATTTATTCATGGCTGTCTATCAGTGTCAAGCTTTTCATCTAAGTTGTGCTTTGTTTGCCATTTTATATTCCATAAAGTAGCGTGCAGCCAAATTTTGCAGTTTCAATAAAATCTGATAAATATGAGGCTGACTTCCTGCAATGGAATGGAACTATTCAGAGGTTATTCAGACAGGATACATGTGCCTTGAGAGAAAACAATGCCCTCTAGTGGCGACTTGCATCACGAACACCATAAATTCATGTGCTTCTAATCAAAATTGACCACTTCCTGTTGGACTGAGAGTGTGGGTGTAAATGAGTCATTTGTGCGTCTTGTCATAACACACATGCGTGCCAACTTTCATTCATGTACATGCATGTAGGGCGCCAAAATTGACTGAGATAAACCTTACTTCATGTTTCCAGTGGGTGTAAAGTGGGTGGCGCTATGGATATGACACAGTATTGATGCACAGCTCTATTCATGGCGACTCCCTCTAGATTCCCTCTAGATTTGGCCGAGCTAGGAAATAGTATGAAGGAGTTATCAGGACTTGATGCTTCATGACGAAGGACTGTTATGGCGGGCTCCGCAACTGCCAGCAGGTATGACGTAGGATAAAGATTTCCGTAGCTTTTCATCTTCAAGGTAAGAGGATGCTACTGAGAGACTTTGAAGTCGGTGGTGTTACATCCGTCGGAGGAGATAATTTAAGTACGAAGATCAGCATAATTCAAAATGGCGGCCAAAAGCAAAATGGCAGACTAAGTATTGATGCTGAGATTTGTTCGGGCAGACAGCCTCTGCAGTTGCGAGCAGTTTGGTGTGAATAGGAAATTATATGTTGAAGTTATACAGCCTCGATGCTTGACGGCGTGAGGACAAAATGGTTTCCACCGCACCGCCCACTAAAGTTTGGCGCAGCTGAACGATTTCCATAACGTTTGTTCTTCGAGGCATGAAGAAAATTACTGAGTTAATTTGAAGACTGTGGTCGTTTAAGCTCTAGGACAAAATAATTTTCAAAGCAGGCA
>OZ023171.1:1580718-1719692 GCA_963678695.2 Diplodus puntazzo
ACAGGTCTGTGACCTGCTCGGGCCCTAATAATAATAATAATAAGAAGAATAATTTTTACAATTACAATAGGGACCTCACAGGTCTGTGACCTGCTCGGGCCCTAATAATAATAAGAAGAAGAAGAAGAAGAATTTTTACAATTACAATAGGGACCTCACAGGTCTGTGACCTGCTCGGGCCCTAATAATAATAATAATAATAATAAGAAGAAGAAGAATAATTTTTACAATTACAATTGGGACCTCACAGGTCTGTGACCTGCTCGGGCCCTAATAAGAAGAATAATTTTTACAATTACAATAGGGTCTCACAGGTCTGTGACCTGCTCGGGCCCTAATAATAAGAAGAATAATTTTTCCAATTACAATAGGGACCTCACAGGTCTGTGACCTGCTCGGGCCCTAATAATAATAATAATAAGAAGAATAATTTTTACAATTACAATAGGGACCTCACAGGTCTGTGACCTGCTCGGGCCCTAATAAGAAGAAGAATAATTTTTCCAATTACAATAGGGACCTCACAGGTCTGTGACCTGCTCGGGCCCTAATAAGAAGAATAATTTTTCCAATTACAATAGGGACCTCAGAGGTCTGTGACCTGCTCGGGCCCTAATAATTTTGTCCAATTACAATAGGGACCTCACAGGTCTGTGACCTGCTCGGGCCTTAATTAATAGCAACTTAACACCCTTGAAGTCCCTTGAATGGAAGAATGTATGACTTTATGATTCAGTAGATGTCGCCCTTGAGCATCAGCATTAAACGAAAAACAAACTTCTGTTTGGCGACACCTCTGACACACTGAAGCCTCCAGCTCTCCTCCCTCGCATGAAGGAGTTATGAATTAGAACGCACCATAATTAAAACAGCATTAAGTGCAAGCAGAGGACAAAATTGCTCGTAGCTTCATATTGCACATAAATTGACACATAATGACCGTGATCAAATGACACTTGCATGACATCCAAATAAGCAGTGGGTATGTTGTTTTTCTCTCTAGTCCTTGACTAAAACAGCTTTATACTCAAGTCCGTCCCGTCCATCGAAACATGATGTAAACACGGCTCAACAACAACAGCACAGCCAGTGGGACTCGAGCAGACACTAAAACATCCTGTGCACTACTCTTGCCAAGTATCACCAATTAGGAAAAAAATCACAAAGCTTCAGTCCCTCTGAACCTTGATCGAAAGGTTGTGATTTTTCTCTAATAAATTGGTGAGAGTAGTGTGTGGGATTTTTTTCTTTTTAAGGAACTAATTATCAGGCACAATAAAAAGCAACAAAGATCTTGATCATTTACTCCAGCTCATTTCTCAATGCCTGCAACTTTGGTTTGAGCTGCTTTCTCCCTTCATCAAGATCTAGGAGGACAACCTGGATGAACTCAAAGAAGCCACTTAGCTTTTCTGGACAGCTCAAATGAAGAGCATAAATCAAACCAAACAAAACAACAAGTGAGTCAGTCCATGATCATGTAGACATCACAACCTGGCCTTCCAGGATGGTGGACACATGCTGCGGGTCAAAAGGAACTCCTGTCAGCACCTCATCTTCAGCGACCACTGCCATCAAAGCCACAGCTTCCTCCTGGGACACCTCAAACTCGTCCTGGGGAAGAAGTATGTATTTGGTATGTGTGAGAAAGAATTTAAGAATAACTAAACTAATACATGAGTAACCCCTACCAGAATTTAATATAAAAGTGGAAGCAACACAAAAACAATAAAACGGGCAAATAAATAAACTACTATGAAACCATTCTTACTTCCTAACATAAAGCAGAGATAACTTCACACAACTATGATGGAAGCAATTAAGGACTAACTCCAATGTCCTCTTTTCTGTGATATTAAACTGCAATGTTAAACTTCAGTTAATAAGGATTAATCAGTCTTAGTAATGCTAATCAAGTGGAGACTCCTAACCCTTTAATGCCAGGTGAACCATTTTTGAAATATAAGTTTTACATTATCAGTGAGATAATTTGTATTCTTAAAAACCAGATGAATACCACCAGATACATGCAGCAAACAGATAACCCACCAGAACCATAGAACATTTTAGTAAAAAAAATGGCTGTCAAAAATAAATGACTTTTTTTTTTTTTTTTTTTAACCAAGGGGGTGACATGCAGCAAAGGGCCGAGGGTTGGATTCAAACACAATAAAAAATAATCTAACCAAGGGAACTGCTCAAAAGGAAGCCAATTGGGAACACCGCAGTTTCAGTGATGTTTCAGTTTCAAGTTTGCAAGAGAATAAAGACTTACCGTGCAAGTCTGAATATGTCTGACGAATCCTCTTTCAGGTACAGTGGTAGGCCGGCAAGGGCTGCTGTCCTGGCTGCAGTGATATTGTTCTTGTCCTTTTGAACAAAGACATAGATACATTAGCTGATGCTCAAGTCAGCTGGTCACATAAATTGTCAATGTAATGTAATAAAAATGTGTTTACCTGTTCTTCGTATGCTGTCACAACATGCTGCAGCTTCTCTCCAAACCTTCCAGTCGTTTTCTTTTTGTACAGTTTCAGAAGTTGTGATGTGTATTTATCCAACGCAGAAAAAAAGGAAGATGGCAGGTTTTCATTGGTGATCCTATGGAATTTGTGGTAGAGCTGCACAGAGAAACAAACACACCTATCTCATGGGACTATTTCACAAACAAGTGTGTCAGTAAAGGGGCAATTATTTTTTTCCATTATTTTTATTACAGATTCCCTGACAACAGGTTCTTACAGTAAAAACAGCTGATCAACATGTTCAATGATTTCCTGTGTTGCTCTCTGTGACACATGGAGAACAGTTTGCATTTTTAAGAAAAAGGCAGCCAGATTGAATTGTAACTCCTCTGCTAACCTCTCATTGCTACAGGGGTAGTTTCATTTTCATCTGTCAGTTCACCTGGATCCTGTTCAATGTCACTATCCTGGGAGACATTTACATCATTTTGCACTATAATATCATCATAGTCACAGGTATTTCGATGTTCTCTGCATCTATGTGCATTGAACGTGGAGTACACATTTGTTTTAAACGTGCAGGCCCTGAATGGACAGGGAACGGTTTCTTTTTTCTTTAAATGCCCCCGAAGATGTATAGACATTTCTCTCTCAGCAAATGGCTGTTTAAAATCACAAACAGGGCAATGAAATGCCCTTTTTACAGTCAAACCAGTCGTTTCACCATCTACATTTCTTTTCCCTGTATGTATTCTTGACAAATATACTTTTAATGAATTAAAAGTACTAAATATACACATGCAGCTGTTGTAGAGGCATGGTAAAGGTGAGACTGTTGAATATTGCCCATGGTAAAATCTGTAATGTTTCAGTAACTAGAACTAGAACTAACTTTTAAGTTACTAGAAAAAACGCACAATTTACATTTTCACATTATTTGTTCCTGACAAATCAACTGGTGTAGGGTAAAAACGCCACAAAAACAGATCAATTGCAAGGCTAATTTAACCTGACTTTGACGAAAACATGCCCAAAAGACAGGGAGCTGAAGAAGTGATTTTAGGCGCTAAAACATCCTCAGAAAAATACAAACTTTTTGCTAGCTTACCAGTGGTAACTGTGAATAAAACACATGACTAAACTCACATGACGAAACTCACCCTTGGTTAGTTAAAAAGGCATGCAGTTTTTAAAAATGGGATTTTTTAAAAAGTTTTTATCAATTTTGCAACCTAGCAGCTAACACTATATTCAAACTACATGCAGTGTAAAGCACAACAGAGCAATATTACCTCAAGTAGACAAGAAAACAGCTCCCGGCTCGGTAATGTGTCGAAAATGATCCGAAAGTGATCCAATTTAGATAACATTCAGAATATATTAGATAACGATCAGACAGGAATTATAATCATCGGGGGGGACTTTAACCATACTTTCGACAAACGTGACCGGCATAGTCAAAAAAAAGGGAGACACAAAGATCCTCCAAAAAAGTTGACACATTTCATTTCAACAAATAAATTAGAAGATACATGGAGATTACTATTTCCGACGACTAAAGATTATACTTTTTACTCACAGAGCAAGAAGAGCTATTCTAGAATTGATTATGTTTTTATTTCTAGATCCGCACTTTGCAATATAATGGGCTCTAAAATTCATGAAATCATGGTATCAGATCATGCACCAGTATCTTGTCACATTGTGCCATCCGAAAACAAAAAGAGTGATCGAATATGGAGAATGAATAGAGCTCATTTAGTAGATGTAGAGTTTATAAGATACGTCAATGATAAAATAGATAACTTTATTAGTACAAATGTGGAGGTTAAACAAGAGGATACACCAACTCCTGAAATAGTATGGGATGCCCTCAAGGCTTATATAAGAGGAATGATAATCTCCTTTTCAGCAAAGAAAAAGAATGAATTAGATTTACAAATTAAAGAGAAGGAAAGAGAAATAGCAGCCTTAGAAAGGTCTCAAAAAAAATCTTGACAAGACTTGGAAGGTAAACTGTCCAAACTCAAACAAGATCACGAATTTTTACTTTTACAGAGGGCAAATAATTACAGACTCAATTCAAAGAAAGCATTTTATTTAATGGCAAATAAACCAGGTAAGTTACTAGATCCAAGTTCTTTCTTGGACACAGTAGAATTAAAACAACTTTCTCACGAAAAAAAAGCCCAATTAAAATCAGAAATATGTGAGGGAGAAATAGTACAAACGATAAAATCATTTGCCCTCAAAAAGGCCCCAGGTATGGATGGATTCCCTGTTGAATTTTATTCAATAACTTAGTTCTCCCTAGATCTATGTATCAAACTATAATCTCTGTTATATTAAGACCAGGCATGTCTGGAGAATCCCCTTCAGACTTTAGACCCATAAGTTTGATCAACTGCGACAATAAAATATTGACAAAACTTATGAGCAATAGATTAGCAAAGGTTTTACCAGATCTTATACATAGGAATCAAACTGTCCATCCATCCATTTTCTTCCGCTTATCCGGGGCCGGGTCGCGGGGGCAGCTGCCTGAGCAGGGACGCCCAGACTTCCCTCTCCCCGGACACTTCCTCCAGCTCTTCCGGGAGGATCCCAAGGCGTTCCCAGGCCAGCTGGGTGACATAGTCACACCAGCGTGTCCTGGGTCTTCCTCGGGGTCTCCTCCCGGTGGGACATGCCAGGAACACCTCCCGAGGGAGGCGTCCCGGGGGCATCCGAAACAGATGCCCGAGCCACCTCAGCTGGCTCCTCTCGATGTGGAGGAGCATCGGCTCTACTCCGAGCTCCTCCCGGGTGACAGAGCTCCTCACCCTATCTCTAAGGGAGCGCCCCGCCACCCTGCGGAGGAAACTCATTTCGGCCGCTTGTATCCGGGATCTTATTCTTTCGGTCACGACCCAAAGTTCATGACCATAGGTGAGGGTAGGAACGTAGATTGACCGGTAAATCGAGAGCTTCGCCTTTCGGCTCAGCTCTCTCTTCACCACGACAGACCGATACAACGACCGCATTACTGCGGCCGCTGCACCGATCCGCCTGTAAATCTCACGATCCATCCTTCCCTCACTCGTGAACAAGACCCCAAGATACTTAAACTCCTCCACTTGAGGCAGGAACTCTCCCCCAACCTGGAGGGAGCAAGCCACCTTTTTCCGGTCGAGAACCATGGCCTCGGACTTGGAGGTGCTGGTTCTCATCCCAGCCGCTTCAAACCGCCCCAGGACATGCTGGAGGTCCTGGCTCGAAGGAGCCAACAAGACCACATCATCCGCGAAAAGCAGAGATGAGATCTGAATCCGAGGTTCGACTATCGGCCGAATTCTCCTCTCCAGTACTCTGGAATAGACTTTCCCAGGGAGGCTGAGGAGTGTGATCCCCCGATAGTTGGAGCACACCCTCCGGTCCCCCTTTTTGAATAGGGGGACCACCACCCCGGTCTGCCAGTCCAGAGGCACTGTCCCCGACTGCCACGCGATGCTGCAGAGACGTGTCAACCAAGACAGCCCCACAACATCCAGAGACTTGAGGTACTCAGGGCGAATCTCATCCACCCCCGGTGCTTTGCCCCTGAGGAGCTTCCCAACTACCTCAGTGACTTCGGCTTGGGTGATGGATGAATCCACCTCTGAGACCCCAGTATCTGCTTCCTCTATGGAAGGCGTGTCAGTGGGATTGAGGAGATCCTCGAAGTATTCCTTCCATCGTCCGACAATGTCCCCAGTCGAGGTCAACAGCTCCCCACCTCCACTGTAAACAGTGTTGGTGGAGGACTGCTACCCCCTCCTGAGGCGCCGGATGGTTTGCCAGAATTTCTTCGAGGCCAACCGGTAGTCTTCCTCCATGGCCTCCCCGAACTTTTCCCAGACCCGAGTTTTTGCTTCTGCGACTGCCCGTGCTTGCCGCTCGCTTGGCCTGCCGGTACCCGTCAGCTGCCTCAGGAGACCCCCGGGCTAACCAGGCTCGATAGGACTCCTTCTTCAGCTTGACAGCATCCCTTACTTCCGGAGTCCACCACCGGGTTCGGGGATTGCCGCCACGACAGGCACCGGAGACCTTACGGCCACAGCTCCGGGCAGCCGCGTCAACAATGGAGGTGGAGAACATGGTCCATTCGGACTCAATGTCCCCAGCCTCCCTCGGGATCTGGTTAAAGCTCTCCCGGAGGTGGGAGTTGAAGACCTCCCTGACAGAGGGTTCCGCAAAACTTTCCCAGCAGACCCTCACGATACGTTTGGGTCTGCCAGGTCTGTCCAGCTTCCTCCCCTGCCAGCAGATCCAACTCACCACCAGGTGGTGATCAGTTGACAGCTCAGCCCCTCTCTTCACCCGAGTGTCCAAGACATACGGCCGGAGGTCAGATGACACGACCACAAAGTCGATCATTGACCTCCGGCCTAGGGTGTCCTGGTGCCACGTGCACATATGGACACCCTTATGCTTGAACAAGGTGTTCGTTATGGACAAACTGTGACTAGCACAGAAGTCCAGTAACAAAACACCACTCGGGTTCAGATCAGGGAGGCCGTTCCTCCCAATCACACCCCTCCAGGTAACACTGTCGCTGCCCACGTGAGCGTTGAAATCCCCCAGTAAAACAACGGAGTCCCCGGTTGGAGCACTCTCCAGTACCCCTCCCAGGGACTCCAAGAAGGCCGGGTACTCTACACTGCTGTTCGGCCCATAAGCCGAGACAACAGTGAGAGACCTATCCCTGACCCGAAGGCGCAGGGAAGCGACCCTCTCGTTCACTGGGGTAAACTTCAACACATGGCGGCTGAGCTGGGGAGCTATAAGCAAGCCCACACCAGCTCGCCGCCTCTCACCGCGGGCAACTCCAGAGTAGAAGAGAGTCCAGCCTCTCTCAAAGAGTTGGGTTCCGGAGCCCAGACTGTGCGTGGAGGTGAGCCCGACTATTTCTAGCCGGATACCGCTCAACCTCCCGCACCAGCTCAGGCTCTTTCCCCCCCAGCGAGGTGACATTCCATGTCCCCATGGCTAGAGTCACCATCCGGGGATTGGGTCGCCGGGGCCCCCGCCCACGACTGCCACCCAAATCCCTCTGCACCGGCTCCTTCTGAACCCTCCGGCGAGTGGTGAGCTCACCGGAGGGCGGGCCCACGTCGCTCCTTCGGGCTAGGCCTGGCCGGGTCCCGTGGCCAAAGACCCGGCCACCAGGCGCTCACCTGCGAGCCCCAACCCCAGGCCTGGCTCCAGGGTGGGGCCCTGGTAACGCCAATCCGGGCGACGTAAACTTCCTTACTTCTGTCTGTCATTAGGGCTTTTGAACCGATCTTAGTCTAACCCATCACCTAGAACCTGTTTGCCTTGGGAGACCCTACCAGGGGCATTAAGCCCCGGACAACATAGCTCCTAGGATCATTTGGGTACTCAAACCCCTCCACCACGATAAGGTGCCGGTTCAAGGAGGAGGGAATCAAACTGGGTTTATTAAAAATAGGCACTTACAAACAAATACAAGAACATGCTTTAGCATAATACAGCATGCAAAAAAGCACAATATAGATTTATCAGTGATGGCAGTAGATGCCGAGAAGGCATTTGATCGACTTGAGTGGCTTTTTTTATTTAAAGTTTTGGAAAAATTCAATGTTCCAGTTGAAATCATAGATTTTATTAAATTACTATACAAATATCCCACAGCTAGGATCTATACCAATAATTTACTCTCTGGAGAAGTTACATTGGAGAGAGGCACAAGACAGGGTTGCCCACTTTCCCCACTCCTTTTCACTTTAGCAATGGAACCTTTCACAGAGAAAATCAGACAGGATCCAGAAGTTACAGGTGTCAGTATAGGTAAACAACAATATAAACTGAATTTGTTTGCGGATGATCTTTTGATGTACTTAACTAACTTTGAAAAATCTATACCTCCTTTGTTGAAAATTATTTCTGAATATTCATTGGTTTCAGGTTATAAAATCAATATGGACAAAACTGAAGTGATGGCAGTGGGGAAACACAGAAACATAATACAAGAATCACAACAATCCTTTAAGTGGACAAATAGTATCAAATATTTAGGATGTGTAATAAGTCACAATAAGCAACAGATATATAAAGATAATTTCATTCCATTGCTCAGTAATATGAAATTTGATCTGAATAAATGGATGAACCTCCCAATAAACTTTACAGGAAGAATCAATTTGTTTAAAATGACATGGCTTCCAAAATTCTTATTTCTATTTTCAACAGTACCAATGACTCCCCCTAAAATATTTTTCAATAAAGCTTATTCTATTATTACAGACTTTATATGGGGGAAGAAAAAACATAGAATTAAAAGGAAAGCGTTACATTTTCCAAAGTTGGAAGGGGGATTTAACCTCCCGGATTTAGAACTATATTATCTTGCTTCTCAAGCATTTTATTTACGTCATATAGTTAAAAATACAATCGAAGAACAGTGGATCCAAGTGGAAAATGCACAAGTTTATCCTCAAAACCTTTTGTCTTATATATTTTCAAATGATAAAAACAGTGCTATTAATTTCGCAGTAAGAACTTTAGCATCAACATGGAGAAAAATGAAAGATATTTTGAGTGAGCCAATATCAGTTCCCAAAAATATCTCCTTATGGAACAATCCTTGGATAGCTCTTCAAAATGCACCATTAAGCTGGCCTACATGGAGAGATAGTGGGATAGAAACTATCAATGACTTAATACATGGAAACAAACTCAGTTCATGGGCTGATCTGCAAAAGAAATTTGGTTTGTCTAATAGAGAATTTTTTAAGTATATGCAACTCAGAAGCGTATTTCAAGCTATAGATTTACAGTTATTTGGACAGCAGAGTAATTTAGAAGATCTTATATTTGATTCAGAATCAGGTGATCATTTAATAGGGAAAGTCTACAGACTCTCTTACTCTTCGTAAATCGTATTCCGTAGAAAATTTGTTACAGTCAAGAATACATTTATGGAACCAAGATTTAAAACGAGAGGATATTGTTGTAAGATGGAGGGATTGTTGGAATTTAACAAGAGATATTACTGTTAATGAGAGCCTACGTTTGATTCAATACAAGATAATGTACAGAACCCACTGCACAAGGGATAAAGTGCATAAATACAATCCACACATATTAGGAAACTGCTTGAAATGTGGAACTTCAGATTCATTAATCCATACATTTTGGGACTGCAATAAAATTCAGGGGATCTGGGTCAATATAGATGATTGGCTATCAGACTTATTTAAGGTCAGATTTAACTTTAATCCATCAGTTTGCATACTCCAAGATATGTCGCAGGACACAGTGAGTTCGGTTATTCTTTTTTCATCAATCGTATTAAAGAAATTGATTCTTAAATATTGGAAATCCACACACCCTCCCACATTATTATGCTGGAAAAGAGAAATGTCTTATTATTTGAATATAGAAAAAGCTATCGCTATGGAAAGGAATAAATCAACTCAATTTGAAATCATATGGGCGGAATTATTACAGGCACTGAGTACTGAGCCTGAATATTTTGGGGGTGACATGATTTTCATTTATTTGGCCCTCAGATCTCAATAACTGAAATTGTATCTATCTCTATGTATTTATTTATTTAATTCTATTTTGTCCTTTTGAGATATGGGCGTCCCATAAAGAGGAATGTTTTTTTGGTTGTAGTTCTGTATTGAAGGTCTAGATGACAACACTGATATCGAACTTATGTGTTGGACAGGTGGAGCAATCGTGGTGTGTTTTTGTTTACTTTTGTTTTATTTATTTATTTATTTATTTATTTTTCTCTTTTCTTTATTATTTATTATTATTATTATTTTTTTTTTTTTTGGGCTTGGCCTTTATTGTCTGGTTTTGTTCTGTCGTCAGGACGATGGTTGTTTTATCCTGACTTGTATGTATTGAAAAATCTAAATAAAATCGTATATATAAAAAAAAAAGTGATCCATCCAAGTGAAAGAAAGTGATCCAATTTCGGCGAAAAAGCAAAGGTCCGCTGTCCCTGAGTTGATGCTAACCATGAAAATACGTCCAAATACAGCCTGCTCCATCTCCTCTCCAGGCTGTGCCTGTGAAGACCATGAGGTGAACCGTAGTTCACTGCTCACATTGGAAAAAAAGAGCCAGTAAACGGGGTTTCCCAACTAAAAACAGAGGGCTAATTACAATCACCATGCAAAACCAAGTTCAAACGTGTCACCTCCTCTGTGCACAAAGACCACAATGTGAACTGGCAGGGTTACTGATATTGTTTTTGGTAAATGGGTTTCCCAAATGTAAAGAGCTAGCGCCTGTTAAAAGACACACAAGCTGTTTGAGACGCAATCAAAAAAATAAGTTGAAGGAAAATGTGTTTCATAAGCTTATTGATTCATGCCAATTTTCTGTGATTAACTTTAGATCTTTACACATTATGTCACCAAAATTATTTGTTTAATTGGGCATTGCATAATCAACAGAACTAATTATAAATAATAGACATAGACATAAAAACTAATTACAGAAAGTGTAGCTTATATAGTCTAATAAAAATGATATAGCTACACTTAAATTAAATAAGTCAATGGAACACACTGGAATAAATAAGTTGTACTTAAAATGTTCCATATTTGAGCAGCACTC
Source organism: Diplodus puntazzo (assembly GCA_963678695.2). Classification (NCBI taxonomy): domain Eukaryota; kingdom Metazoa; phylum Chordata; class Actinopteri; order Spariformes; family Sparidae; genus Diplodus; species Diplodus puntazzo. The sequence continues at coordinate 1,591,803 of OZ023171.1, forward strand.
AAAACAAAAGAGCTATTACATCAATTATTATTTTTCAAGTTCAGATAATTCAGGTGAAAAATTCCTTTTAGCAAGATGTACTGTTGTCAGTATGTCAGAGTGGGTAAAGGAAATCCACACAACTCCTTCATTCTTGAACCCCCTGAGTCGTTTTACCTTCCTGGTGGGTTGTTTCTTAAGTGTGCACTTAATCAAGCAAGATCCCAATTATTGTCAGAAATACAACAGAAAACAGTATTACCTTACCTCCAAAGTGTGTCATTAGTGAAGTATCTGCTGCTCAGAGCACTGCATGAAAAGTGGGATTTTCGTCAGTATGCGGCACTGTAGATTGTCGTGGAAGTTCAGGTTTACGACTGCAAACAGCAATTTGCAGGCAACACCGAAAACTGCCGTGAATTGTCGGAAATTGATGTGGGCCTTGCTTGGCAGTTGTCCCCCCATGACCCTCACCCCCCTGATTCTAGGGGAGGCTTTAACATGCAAATAAAAATGCTGTGAGCTATACAAATGCAAATCAGGGTAGCAGGGGGAGTTTTACCTCAGGTGACATTTTTCTAAAAGGTATTGACTTCATTTTAAGAAAATCTCTGGTATAAAGAGATCAGGCCCAGTACAGCCTAATTCTAGACTCTTAAGTTTTAGCTTGAATTGATTTATCTGATGAAAGTATGCTAGATTAATTACTGTGTATGTCATTAGCAATGGTCAATGTTGTGTAAAAAAGATAAACAAAATTATTTACTTTATTTTTTTTCTCCTGGGACCAAGTTAAAGATAAAACGCCAGTGGTTAAAATTTGCATGAAATATTTTGAGATAAGTAAGATATTAAAATGCATTTATTATTACTGTTTAAAATGTGTGACTTCAAAATCTAATTTCATGGGTTCTGAATGTTTAAAAGAAGTTTAAGTTTAAGTTTTAGTAATTCTTACTACGTGTGAGAGTTCATGACCTTTAAAGGTCCCATATTATGGTCATTTCTGCTTCTTGATATGGTTCCTTGAAGTCTAAATGGAATGTTAGTAACATGCTTTGGTCGAAATAAACAGAAGGATTAAGCACAGCAGGGTTCTTGAAACACCAGTTTCACAGCCCTGCTCCAGGCTACTGGTTACAGTGCATTTCCCTTTAAATGCTAATGGCTACTGTGCGCCGCCCACGGTGCCGCCCACCTCCTCCTGCCTGCGGAAGATGTGAGGATGGCATCATGTCACCATGGCAATGGCGGAGTTTCTGGGAGTAATGGCTGCCAGACAACAGACTGCGGTCCGACCCAGAACAAGAGGCTCCAGAAGAAAGTAAGCAGCCAAGAATGAACATTGATGTTTCTCAGTGGTCAGTAGTTAAGTTCGTTACCTCGACATTACTTTTATGTTACTGCAGACTAACGAAAGTTTTACGAGCTTACTGGCCGTCTGCCCCGCATTGTTTCAAATAACAGCCCCCTTCTCCTGCCTCGAGTGTTTACATCATGAAGCTTAGCTAAACTTCGGCTAGTGTTTACGACCTGTAATTAGCTACTGCCAGCAATTTTCAAGTTTTCAATAAGCCACAGTTGCCTCCCATCACCTCTCTACCGTCAGAATCGTTTTTTTTTTTTTTTTTACCAGTAACAAAGGTTTATAAACTTTAGATATATTACCAAAGAAACAATGCGACGTGATTAGCGATTATAGTTTCCAATGAATAATACAAAGTATGTGTTCCTGTGGCAATTGTGTACAAATGCCTACATAACCTGAGCACATCTGCTGTATGGAAATACCACAATAAAGTGTGAACACTGGGCAAACAAGGTTGTCATTTTGCTGTCTCTCTTTTCTCTAATCTATTGTCACTCACTTACCTTTCATAATTTCTAGGTTAGACGAAGACTACAGCATCCTGATACACCATCATGCATGGTGGACCACCCTGGCCTGGAACCTGTCTGCCTAAATGTGTCTGCACTGCAGCATGCACTGAACATTTATCGGACAGTCTATGGACCCTTACGTCTGAGGGGAATAGTGCAGTCAGGTTTTAGTCACATAAATACTATTAACTTATCGCAAAAGTGTTATGATGAAAAGTACATAACTGATTCCTCTATCTTACATTGCTTATAGTTTATCTTTTACTTATTACCATGAAAATTACATATCAAACAATGAAAACATAGAACAGTTAGGAAAGATGTTTTATTCTAAGAAACATTTGTAAACAAGTGTTGACATGAATGACATAATAACAAGAAGAAGAAAATATAAAGTGAAACAGTTTGACTTTATTTATTAACTTCAATATCAATATGAAAATGATAACAAAGAAAGTATCTAGTTGCCATGGGTGTTAACATTCAGTGCTGACTTTATATTGAATTGTGTTCAGCCAATATAGCCTACAGAAGCTTTGAAAGCTGGTGCTGGGGCTCTCTGGGGTGGAGAGTGAGAGTTGTGCTGCCCGTCTGTGTGGTCTGAGAGGTCTTCAGGGTTTATGAGTGTCAGCACCTCCTTCACATATGGGGCAGGGTCCTGGAAAACCTTCTTGAAGATCAGGTCCAACAGAGCATCACCGCAGTCTGCAGTGCAATAAACAAAAATGTATGTTTACAGGAAAATTGCAGTAGAACCAAAAAGCCTGTACTGTAGTGCTGTACTGTTGTGAAGTTTCTCTTATGTCTCCTAATTACTTCTTATTTATACATTCTCCTTATTATTTATTTTGAAAACCATCTTAAAAGAATTCAGATTTTAAGTGTTTGTGTTCAACCTTTTGTGTGATGCCTGTGTGTCCATGTTTATTTTATTTGCGAGGTTCAAATAAAAGATTGTAAAACTTACGGAATGTCGCCTCTGTCTTCACGGGTTTGGCTCTGCACTCTACCTTCCAGGACTTTGGAAAGCTCAGTTTGTAAAGAGGATCTCCTGATCATGTGGTGGCTTGTCCTCTATCAGCATTCTCACTGTAATGCAGTGCAGCCAGGTAGAGTCTTGAACAGTAAAAATAAAAATAAAAAAACGAGAAAACAATTGCAAGAAATGGGCAAACAATTTGAAATGTTCTCAACAAGTAATCACAGTTTAATTATCCTGCACCGAATTCCCCGATATGGATAGGATAACACATGACAGCACTGTTACAGTATAATTCAAGCACTAAATGCTGCAACGCGTTACGTTACTCTAACCTGACCTTTTTATTTCAGTAACAAGTAATCTAACGCCTTAACATTTCCAAACCAGTGATCAGATTAAAGTTATGTATTCAAGTCACTGTGCATTACAATTATTTTGGTCATTTTCCTTAGTACAAATATATATTCTTGCTTTCTTCTTGCGTCTCGGGGAGTGATGTCACGTACGTCTGAAGTCATGATTTGGCCATGAGGATAACTCTTGTGTAACACCACGCAGCAACGCAAAAATGGAGGGAGGAGAGAGATGCACTTTTTATAGCGGTAAATATGGTCATTATTTTGAGTTATTAAAAACAAAAATCACGAATACTTGGTCAGGGGCCCGGCCCGGCCGAGGATAGCGGCGGGGTCGGGCTCGGGCAGAGAATCTAAACTGTGCAAGTTAGCAAACAACATCACACTCGGCCTATGCCAACATATTCCAGCTTAGAAAACGTTTTCAAATGCATTATATTTCACAAAATCCTGAAAACTGTGTGTATGTACCGCTTGACCGACCGGGTCTCTGGGTTTGCATGTGGAGACCGTGTTGATGCGAACTAGAAGCTCGCGGTTAGCGTTAGCTTGGAAGATCGTGGTTAGCGTTAGCTGGTACTATGTGACACTGCTTAGTTAGTTCGTGTAAAATTGCTAAATAAACACAGCTAAATACTTGCACATGCAGACATTTCCCTAGGACATGCATTACATAATGTGCAAGATCAGAAATGTAATACACACAATGATTCTGCTGTAGCACTAACTTGTGTGGTCAGAGAAGCTAACGTTAGAAGTTAGCCGCTAACCTTACCTTGTTCTCAATGGCAAAACACACAGTACATCACGCATGAGTTCAGCCTTATCTGCAGAAACACACAGCACATTTGTATACTTACATGTCCTTGGTCTGCAAGTATTCCTTTGAGTATAAGTCTGCCGACTACTCCTGCCTTGCACTGGCCCAAGTTGGTGAAACAGTAAGCTCAAAGTGGTTCGCACACACCAACAGTTTTTTGCCAACTTCATTTTCTAACCGAGCGGAAAAAAATGGCGGCGTTTAGATAATTCCTTGGGGTGTGGCAAACCTTCAACTGGGGCGGTGCCACCAACCTAGGGGGACACGTCTAGTCTGTCGGTGACGTCACCGACAGACTATCTTCAACTCGCCTGTTTAAGCACACAATTTCTAAAGGCGAAGAAAGCAAAAAAGGGAGAGGATGAACTTTTTTCATGCCAGGGGGGATTGTAGTCAGGCCGGGGATGCATATTATTGATAGAAAACGACTCTAAGGTGTATTTTGCATAATATGGGACCTTTAAGAGTTTTACACTTCCGGGCTGACCAGAGCGTCAGTGACGAGGAAGAAGAAGCGGAGAGTTAATGAGGTTGAGCAGCTAACAGTGGATTGTGTGTGTCATCAGTGTCGTGTTTTATCACTATCACTTACGGACTGTGAACTGTTGTCGGACGACGTGCTGTGAGTGTGTGAGTTGGACTCTCCATCGCAGTCGAAGTGTTTGATATATTGGACACGAAGCAAGTTCGGCTAAGCTAGCTAACAGGAGCTAATCTAGCTAGCAGAAGCTAGGCTAGCGGCAGGGTCATTGCTGAGAGGAGGCTTGCGCTGATGGGATGAGCTTTGCCGGGTCGCCACAGAGAGTGTCGCCGACAGAGGGTGAATGCCGCCAGTTACCTACAGCTCCGAGGCGGCAAACAGACACTTGATGGTACTGCAGGATTTGGGGCTTCTCGTGAGTTTCCCCTTGTTGTGTGGGCAGATTATGCTTTGTACTGTGTGTTTGCCTTTGTGCTAATAAAGCTCTTTCTTTGAATAAACTTCCTGGCAAATGTTCCTTGCCTCAATAAATTCAGTCATGTCTTTGATATCATAAGTAAACAAATATAAATGTAAATATTTATATGTAAATATATATGTGTGTATATATATATATTTTATAATGACCCAGGGTGACCAATAGTGACAGATCTGCCAACCAATCACGAGTGATATTTCTTGTTTAAAAGTAGTGGTTTCCTCCGATACTGAGTAGCCAGGCATGGTTTCGCTGCTATTCATATGCTAATTGGAGCCGTTTGCACCTCCGCGAGCTCCACATACATCATGGTCCATTTCCGTCAATATGTGGCACAGACGAATGCGACGTTCACAGGCTGTAAATTGTTAACTGCCAAAAATTAGGGAGATTTCCGGGCGTTTACGGGGACGAAAATCCCACTTTTCATGCAGTGGAGTGTAAAGCCCCTAACACCCATCAGTCTGTGCCCCCCAATTCTCAGACACCAGCGAGGAGCTTGCATTCAATCTCGATGACGCACCTATGCCTGAGGAGTGGAAACGACTTATTGCATTCAAACTGAACTCCATCCCAGAGGTCTTTGCAGTTAACAAGCTCTCCTTTGGTCACACAACTGCTGTGAAACACCATATTCGGTTGCATGACCAGATACTTTTAATAGAGCAATCACTGCCAATACACTCTAGTGATGCGGGAGCTGTAAAGCAGCACCTCAGAGAGCTCTTGGATGCTGGAATAATAAGAGAGTCCGAGAGTCCATTTGCATCACCAGTGGTAGTAGTAAAGAAAAAACATGGGAAGATCACACTGTATTGATTTTAACACCAGGACATCAATCAGATAAGTCCCATAACAATGGCACACGATGTTAAAAAGGAGGCAAGAGCCAAAAGCCCTGAAAGCAGTGATGTTCTTAATCACACCTTACCTCTTGGGCTTGTGGGCCCCCGCTGCGTTTCTACAGTCTAGGTGGGAGACATACGATGTGAATCTATTCTTGATACCGGATCTCAGGTCACGACTATTTCAGAGACTTTCCATTCCAGACACCTGGCTTCCCTTCCTATTAAGCCCATCAGTCATGTGTTCGAGGTTGAAGGGACTGGGGATCAGCCTTGCTTTCCATCTTCTGCCAAGGGATCTTCATCCACATCGCCATTTCATCCTGCAATACTCTTCTCGGACTGCCTCATTTGACATTCATTGGGGAAAAGGGTGGTAGGCCTTTCTGAGTGCACTCATTTTTTTTTTTTTTTTTTTATTATTTTTATATTTATTTTATAAGGGCCTGAGCAGGTCTCGACCTGTCACTACCTTTTTTTGTAGTGACAACTTTTTTGGCCCAAACTATCGCATATTTGGCTGCCTGAACATACCCCAAAACTCACCAAACTTGAAATATAGGTCACACCTGCCAAAATGTTTTATAATCTATTGTCATTTTGAATTTCCACCGCTATAATCAAGGAAAGTGCGTTTTGCCTTATAACTCCCATTTACTTTATCACACATTCAAAAACCATTCAAACGCGTTCCCTGAATTGTGTTGAGTCTCGTGATATAGGCCTCGCCCATACCATTTTTTTTTTCTCGCAAATTCGTGAAATGTTGCAGACCTACTTTTTCGAACTCCTCCCAGCCGATTTCACCGATTTGCACCAAACTTTGCACACATCATTTGTGGACCCTCCTGACAAAGACTTATGAAAAGAATTTTGATATTTCAAACAATGCTCAAGTTATTATATAACAACTTCCTGCAGATTTCGTTCCAAACAGGCAGTCTTGCATATCTCCAAATTGGTGTATCCTAATGACATGAAACTAAGGTTGCTACTTCCCCATGAGCCCTTAAAGGTACCATGTTATGCTCATTTCTGCTTCTTGACATGGTTCCTTGATGTCTAAATCGAATGTTAGTAACATGGTTTGGTTGGAAAAAGCCGAAGGATTGAGCACAGTAGGGTTCTTTAAACACCAGTTTCACAGCCCTTCTCTAGGTGGCCAGTTTGAGTGCCTTTCCCTTTAAATGCTAAATAGCTACTGCGTGTGCCGCCCAAAGACGGTATTTGCACCGCACACCTCTTCCTGCCTTGCGAAAGATGTGAGGATGGCATCGTTTGACCATGGCAACGGTTGAGTTTGTGGGTGAAATGGCTGCCAGACAACAAACTACGGTGGAACCGTACATGTTTGAGCCGGAGTCCGACCCAGAAAAAGAAGAGGCTCCAAAAGAAAGTCAGCAGCCAAGAATGAACATGGATGTTTTTCAGTGGTTAAGTTTGTTACCTTGACATTACTTTTATGTTACTGCATAGGATAACGAAAGTTTTACGGGCTTACTGGCCATCTGCCACATGCTGGTACAGATAACAACCCCCTTCTCCTGCCTTGAGTGTTAAATCAAAACGCTTAGCCAAACCTCGGCTGGCATTTACTGGTGCTGGTGGCCCGTATTCACAAAGAATCTTAAGGCTTAAAGTAGCCCCTAACAGGCGAATTTAGGAGCAACTCCTAAAAATAATGGGCGTGTCAGTCGTAACTTTAGGACTCCTAATTTTTGAAAATAAGAGTTATTCACAAAATGTATTTCGTGCAGCGCATTCGCACAGAATAAGCGAAGTCTGTGTTTTAACTTTAATTTACTGACATTATCCTCCGGGTCGATCGCACCGAAGCCCTTACTGGAGCAGCACAACGGTTAGATATGGATATTTTTAATATAATAACTGGTGAGCCTGATGAAAGATGGAAAAGTGTTCCTTACCGCATGCTGCCATGCATGTAATCCATCTAATCATCTGTCGAGATGTCGCTCTTCTGAAGAGCTTCCTGAATTTGCACCCAAAATGCTGTCAAAACTTTCGTTCATAATTCCCAATGCAGCCTCCATAATTCTCCAACGGGAAAAAGGCAGAAAAAAGGCGTGAAAAACACAAAAAACCTTAAGAAAAACAAAAAACTACCCCAAAGTAGTCCTGTGCGAATTGTCAATCGGAAAAAGATGCATTCCATCAATACACAAATTGTCTTTGGCGCATGTTACAATATACTGGACATTGTAGCGAAATGGCCTGGATCAACACACGATTCCCACATTTTTTTTATGAAGAGTGGTTTGACGCAGCTTTTTTCATAAATACATTTCTTTATCCAGTATCTTTTCATAGGCTTTCTCATGGGCTTGTAGGCAACTTCCTTATTTTCACTTCATGCATTGCGTAGCCTGAATGACTTTTCAGTGGGCTGCCCTCTCACTCAACAACCAATCACCGTTGTCACCGCTTCTAAGTGCATCCCTATAAAATGACATCAACCATAGCAACAGAGAGTGACTTCTAGTTTAGGAGTTAGTGAATACGGGCCCTGAAGTGGAACAGTTGAACTTTATATATTAACTTCAATATCAATATGAAAATAATAACAAAGAAAGGGTATAACGTCGAGCTTGTTGGGTCTATCACACTGAGCTGAGAGGTCTTCAGAGATTATTAGTTTCAGCACCTCGTTCACATATGGGGCAGGGTCCTGGAAAACCTTCTTAAAGATCAGGGCCCGTATTCACAAAGACTTTTATCTTAACGTTAGGAATACTCCTAAATCGGACTAAAAGTTTTATGTAGGAGTTGTTTCTTAAAAGTAATTCACAAAGCCACTGAGACCTACTTTTAGTTATGAAAACAGTGAACTCCTAAACTAGAAGTAACTCTCTGTTGCTGGATGGATGACGTCATTTTATAGGGACGCACTTAGAAGCGGTGACAACGGTGATTGGTTGTTGAGTGACAGGGCAGCCCACTGAAAAGTCATTCAGGCTACGCAATGCATGAAGTCAAAATAAGGAAGTTGCCTACAAGCCACAAAGCCTATGAAAATATATTGAATAAAGAAATTTATTTATGTATTTACCACTCTCCATAAAAAAAATGTGGGAATCGTGTGTTGATCCGGGCCATTTCGTTACAATGTCCAGTGTATTGTAACATGCGTCAAAGACATTTTGTGTATTGATGGAATGCAACTTTTTCCGATTGGCATTTCACACGGGACTAGTATAACCTGGGGACCTCGAGTAATTTGTAATAATTGCGGAGGTCGTCTGTGATCTTAATCCCGTGTGAATCTGTCATGTCTGTAATTTGTAAAGTAAAAACTCCACCGCAAATTACCTCCTATATTTCACCAAACACAAAAATCATTTGACAATATTAGTCCCGTGTGAATCTGCATCTCTGTGATTTGGGGTCGTTTTTGTGTTTTCCACGCCTTTTTTCTGCCTTTTTCCCGGTGGAGAATTATGGAGGCTGCGTTGGGAATTATGAATGAAAGTTTTGACAGCATTTTGGATGCAAATTCAGGAGGCTCATCAGAAGAGCGACATCTCGAAAGATGATTAGATGGATTACATGCACGGCAGCATGCGGTAAGGAACACTTTTCCATCTTTCATCAGGCTCACCAGTTATTATATTAAAAATATCCATATAGCCTTCTATCCTATGGTCTCCTCTGTGGGAAAAAACTTGTTCTCCTCCACTGGAAAAAAACAGAGACACCTACTTTCAAAGAATGGTTAACGGCACTGACTGATACATTACACCTTGAAAGGATTCGCTATTCTCTTAGTGGTAGGTTGGAAGACTTCAAAAGGATGTGGCAACCGATTATTTCTTTCCTGAAACAGGATGTAGGACAACCTGAGTAGTACTGGGTGGGTGGGACGGGGTGGGTTAGGGAGGGAGTTATTGTCATTTATTTATTTCAATAATGTATTTATTTACTTATTTTTGTATATTTCTATTTTTTTCTCCCATCTATTGTTTTTCATTTAATTACTTATTCGTAGGACACCTCTGTTACTTATATTATAAAATAATGAAGCATTGTATAAACCAAGATGATGTATATTTGATATACTGTCGGCTTCACAATAAAAACATTTGAAACATAAAAATATCCATATCTAACCGTTGTGCTGCTCCAACAAGGGCTCCGGTGCGATCGACCCAGAGGATAATGTCAGTAAATTAAAATAATGTGTTTAAAATAAAACACAGACTTCGCTTATTCTGTGCGAATGCGCCGCACGAAACACAGATGTGGTGGGATGATTTCTAAATCACTTGAGGTCCCCAGGTAATACTAGTCCTGTGCGACGAGCTGCATTTTCCCTGTAGCCAAATACCGAAGTGTTGCGAAACATTTTAACTCCGGCGTTATTGGATTGTTTCGGTTGGTTGGGGACGTTATTGCGTTCCTCACCAACTCAACCACAACTTCAGTCCCTTCGCGGTCCATCCGATATCGTTTTAATAATTCCCTGTCATTTAGCGTCTCCAAAACATTCGGCTGTGACAAGGGGCCACATTTATAGACAATGCATACGCACAAAAGAAGGCGTACGCCACTCTCTACGCACACCGCGGGATTTATAAAAAGAGATCTTGATGGGAAAATGTGCGGTCCTCCACGCACATTCTGACCCATGCGTATGCACATAACTGGGGTAAGGAGAAACTGCGCCACTGATGGCAGAAGAAAGAAACGGGAGAAACTGTGTGAAACTGATACTTATCGTGTAAAATAAATAGTAATTTAATCTCTCATGAACAGTTTATTTGCAAGAAATGAAAACAAAAAAAAACTACAATGAATAAACAAACGTACTCCCTGGAGTGCACACAGGAAACATATGATTAAGGACAATAGTAAGACAACAGTAGGACAAATTATGTTTATACTGATATGAATGCCGTTTAATATATTAATATCCAATATCATATAGCCCATTTTGTATCATCGCCGTTTTCAATGCATAACGCATAAAACACTTTGTAACTGTGTTTTGTTGCCCTACAAATAAAGACTATAATTATCTTATATTGTTAGTCAGTCAGGATAATTCTCACACGTGTAGCAGATATTACCTAATAGATGGTATATAAAGGCATGTATTTACAATGCGTTATGGCGCACAATGGCTGCTTTGGCACTGTTGGGAGGATGTGGCAAACGGAAGGATACGGAGGGAGCGGAACTTCAGAGACCAGCAACATCCACTGGCCAACAGTGATGAGTAGCTGATGAGCCGTTTCCGACTCCCAGGAGCTGTCATCTTGGATCTATGTGCGGTATTGGGCCCAGCCTTAGAGAGGAGCATAATGTTTCCTTATACGGTGAACAGGCAAATAAAAATGCGCAATTTGCAGCAATGTCCGGTTTCCCAAATCTAATCGGTGCCACTAACTGCACTCGGCATTGGTGTCCCCCTCCTCCGTCCCATGTCACTCAGGACGGATTCCCCGATGATCCCCGCCAGTTTTTCATCCAGCGGTATGAATATTAATTAGGGGCGTTTCTCTGAATATTTATGGGCAACTATGGGCGTGGTATGACCTGCACACAGGTGCGCCACATTTAGAGCGGAGTGTGATTTATAAAGGGAAATCGGCGTAGGACGTGCCGCTGTTTTATAAATCAGGATATTTTTGTGCGTACGCACTTTCTGTGTTTTGTGCCTACGCAACCTTTTGACATCAATCCTACGCACAGTTTTATAAATGAGGCCCCTGGTCTTCCTCCCTGGTGACCAGGGGCCTCATGTACTAAGACTTGCGTGGATTTCCTACTGAAACATGGCGTACGCTAGAATCCAGAAACTGACGTACGCACAAAAAAAATCTGATGTATCAAAGTGTGCGTACGCATGGATCCAAGCACTTTTTCTTTGTACATCCCAATCAACGTGGAATTGAGCGCACATGTAGAAGTGCTAAACTCCTCCCTGTCCACGCCCCCATTTAAATATGCAAATCAATTTAAATAGGGCCTGCACCGGGGATTCCCTCTCTGCACCATCAGATTTACGCGATGAGTAAAGGTAAGAAGCGCAACTTCAACGAGTCTGAGCTCGAAATTTTATTAAACGAAGTGGAGACCCGAAGAGCTGTTTTATTTGGCAGCCTCTCTTCGGGGATAAACACAAAAAAAAAGAAATTTGAGTGGGACCGTGTGTGTGAGGCAGTGAACGCTGTGGGGTCAGAGCAGCGCACACCCACTGAAACAAAAAAGAAATGGTCCGACGTAAAGGTGGAGGTGAAGCGGAGGATTTCGGCCCACCGCCGAAGCTTGACCGCAACGGGCGGGGGGACAGGAGGGGAGGAACTGACCCCCTTTGATCAGAGAGTGGCGGCTATTGTGGGTGACACAGCTCTAACCGGAGTTGTGGGAGCCCATGAAGGCGACACAGATCATCCCCAAGGTAAATGTGTTGCGTCGTACAATAAGCTGCTCACATTACACATGCTCGTGCGTAAAGTTACCAGGATATAAACACATTGACTCATGTTTAATTTCTTTTTTTTATTATTATTATTTCTGAATAGACGATGAGCCAGGAGAGGGCTCCTCCACCAGCACCGCGCGCCCTGGCGTCTCCACCGGCTCCTCCACCAGCACCTCGCACCCTGGCGTCTCCACCGGCTCCTCCACCAGCACCTCGCACCCTGGCGTCTACACCAGCACCTCCAGCACCACACGCCCAGGCAACCCCACGCCAACTGCTGACGTCCGCCCGAAGGGCCGTGTCCTCACTCAAGCTGTGCTGGAATCACAGGAGGAAATAGTTAGAGCAATCCGTGGCGTCAGTGATCGTCTAGATCAAATTGTTAATGTCCTGGGTGATATTTGCAATGCAATAAATGCACTCAAAAAGTAAATTGTGTCCTTGCCTCTTTACATCGTTGAAATCAGATGCTGCCGGGCCCGTATCGCTTCCCGGGGTGGGTTGAGGTTGACGGGTCCGGCATCCGGTTCCTCTGGTGGGGGGATGTGATCTGGCAGTGGTATGCCATGGCGGTGTGCCACGTTGTGCAGGACACCACAGGCCAGCACAATCCGGCACACCTTCTCAGGTGTGTACAGCAGCACCCCCCCCCGACCTGTCTAGACAGCGCCAGCGCCCCTTTAATAGGCCAATTGCCCTCTCCACCACTGCCCGACTTTGGGAATGGCGGTCGTTGTACCTCCTCTCTTGGTCGGTGCTGGGGTTAGTGAGAGGGGTCAACAGCCACGTTCTTAGTGGGTAACCACTGTCCCCTGGAGTCAAATGAAGGAAGAATACAACATGTGAACTGGATTTAGTTTCCTTTGTTCATGCACCACTTGATAGAATCACACACATACGTATGTATATATTATATGACGGAAACAAACAGAAGGACAAAACTTCAACAGGACTGACAAGACTGATCACACTTCTATTAATGACTGCAGAAGTGCGCCGTGGCTACTGCAATGTGACATTTCCAACTTTACGCACACGTTTATTGACACAAATACTGAACACAAGGAGACAATAAAGGGCTTGTTAGATAGCTCTGCCGCTCTATTTTCACCAGGGAAAAACAAATACACATATTTGAATGCATGTACCCAAATGGGCATTGTGCTGGTTTAAATTCAGGGCGCAATTAAACGGATAAATGATTTACTCACCCAGAAGCCACCCATCGCGCACCGTGCCAGCCTCCAGCCTGTTACCAACCATGCTATCGGTAAGAATGAACGAGTCATGCGTTGAACCAGGCCACCTTGCCACGATGTTGGTGAGCTGCATTTGCGCATCACGTATTATTTGAACATTGATTGAATGAAAATGTTTCCTGTTCACAAAAACAAATTCATCCTGTGATGGCGCTTTTATGGCAACATGTGTGCAGTCAATAGCTCCGATTACATTAGAGAAACCGGCTCTTGCTGCAAATTGCGCTTTAATGTTGGCCTGTTCAACAGCATTGTATGGGAATTTGATGTACGTGGATGACATTCTTATGATCCCGTCCCACACAGCTGGCATGGCTCGGCTCAGACTGGACTGGCACACTCCTGACCGGTCGGCCAGTTCCCTCTGGAAGGCTCCTGTTGCCAGAAACCCCAGAGTGGTCAGCACCTGTGTGGGCACGGACAACCCCTGGCTCCTGGCTGTGCTTCTTTCTAGGGCCGGCTGCAGCTCTGCGCACAGCTCCAGTAACACTGGCCTCGGCAGCCTAAAACGACTCATGAGCCAGTGGTCGTCATTTGCCAGCAGATCTTCCCGTTCTCTGAACACCCTCTCACGTCTGATATGACCATTTGCGACGTCTTCTAACAAGGCCAAGGCTGCCATTGTTGATGCCATTTTTTCATCACTTTGCGCATGCTTTTATATCCATCCATATGATTGCAAACACGTGTGTATTAATTGTCCATTAATGTGTCTCTGATGTGCACATTATTCTGAGGACTAATTGTTTTCACATAATTAGCAGTTTCCCAGCATCACCTCTACGTGTCGCCAAAGGAACAATAGCTGTAGAAACGTGCGTACGCCAGCCATGAAGCTGGCGTGGTGCACCGCACATTTCCACGGTCATTTCACTGTTGATACATCTGAACGTTGGCGTGGAAAATGATGTACGCCACGTTTTTGTGCGTACACAACATTGATACATGAGGCCCCAGGTCTTAGCGAGTTAGGAGTCCTCTGGACTACTTCTAAGGTCTCCCAGACTTAGGTGCTACTTTTAGGCTTAAAATGTTTTGTCAATAACTCTTATTTTCAGAAATTAGGAGTCCTAAAGTTACGACTGACACGCCCATTATTTTTAGGAGTTGCTCCTAAATTCGCCTGTTAGGAGCTACTTTTAGCCTTAAGAATCTTTGTGAATATGGGCCCAGGTCCAACAGTGCATCACCATAGTCTGCAGTGCAATAAACAAAAAACAATGTTTACAGGAATATTGCGCTAGAACCAAAAAGCCTTGTGCTGCAGTGTTGTAATGTTTCTCTTATTTCTAATTACTTCTTATGTATACATTCTCTTTATTATTTATTTAAAAAAAAAAAACATCTAAATCGGAACTTCGATTTTATTTGTTTGCGTTTATTTTCAACCTTTTGTGTTATGCCTGTGTGTCCATGTTTATTTTAATTTGTGGGGTTTAAATAAAAGATTGTAAAACTTATGGAATGTTGCCTCTGTCTTCACTGGTTTGGCTCTGCGCTCTGTAAGAAATTACATAGTTTTCCTATCTGTGATCAATGTGCTGTAAAGACAGGAGCAGGATGTGAGAGGAGGAGGGGAGAATGCCATTTTGCTTGAGATGTCAGAAAACCACAGGTGGGGCACATTCTCAATATGGGAGGATACAGAAATGTAGATAAGATGGCATTTTACTGTCCCATCTGTTGCATCAAAGTGTCACT
The DNA here is from genome assembly GCA_963678695.2 of Diplodus puntazzo. NCBI lineage: Eukaryota > Metazoa > Chordata > Actinopteri > Spariformes > Sparidae > Diplodus > Diplodus puntazzo. Next base: position 1,607,027 of record OZ023171.1, read on the forward strand.
GTCCTGGGAAAGACAGGATAAACCCAAACATCAAAGGGTCATTTGTTATGGAAAGAAAAAGATTTATGTATGTTGTTTATGTACTTAAGGGGTAACATTTTAGAGTTCGGGAGAGAATGCTTTTGACTTCTCTCCATGCTGTTATTAAAGAGATCTGATTCATACGCTGAAGTCTGAAGTTCTTTGGAGACGTAGCAACTCTCAACCTCACAAAGGAGAATTTCCACTACAACTCTCCCTTCCTGGACTTTGGAAAGCTCAGTTTGAAAAGAGGATCCCCTGATGATGTGGTGGCTTGTCCTCTATCAGCATTCTTATTGTAATGCAGTGCAGCCAGGTAAAGTCTTGGACAGTAAAAAGAAAATCAAACATGAAAACAATTGCAAGAAATGGGCAAATATTCTCAACAAGTAATCACAGTTTAATTTACCTGCACAGCATTACAGGAGTAAAACATGACAGCATTGTCACAGCATAAAGTCAAGCACTAAAGGCTGCAACAGCTCATTGTTACACTTGATCAAAAGCAATTTGCAATCTAGAGCACTACTATGAAGGTAAATTTGTGTCTTTATTATTCAATCAAAAAAAAGTTGCTTCAATCAAAATATATATTTTCAATTAAAAAAACCTTCACTTCAATCAAAAAAACCCTTTTCAATCAAAGAAAAAAAGTGTTTGAATGCAAAAATACAGTTGAGACTCAAACAAAATGCATTTGAACACTGTTTTTCTCTGATTGAAAATGTTTTCTTTGATAGAAGTGAAGGTTTTTTGTTTGAAGCAACTTTTTTGATTGAAGTAATGTTGTTTTGTGTTTGGGACATATTATGGGTAGGACATTTGTGTCATTATAATTCAATCAAAAAAAAGTTGCTTCAAACAAAAAAAAATATTTTCAATCAAAAAATCACTTCAATCAAAAAAAAGACTTTTTCAATCATAGAAAAAACGTTTTTGAGTGCAAAAAAATATTTGAGACTCAAAAGATTGCATCTGAACACTTTTTTTTGATTGAAAATGTTTTCTTTGATTGAAGTAATCTTTTTTGTGTTGGGCCATGTTATGGGTGGGACATTTGTGTCTTAATTATTCAATCCCAAAAAAGTTGCTTCAATCAAAAAAATATTTTCAATCAAAAAAAAACTCAAATGCAAAAATAAAAATCATTTGAAGTGTTGTTGTTTTTTTTGAAAATATTTTTTTTGACATGTTTGAGTGACAAGTGTCTACATCAACGACGTCTTTCTGACAAGCAAGTCATGGTCGCCAGCAAGCCAGGGAGCAGTGCTGGAGTTGTTAAGGAGATGAAACAGTGTTAAAATGATTGGTGTTATGTTATTAACCTACTCTGTTTGATGGGTGCAGGGTGCGCTAACGGCTAGCTGATAACGTTAGCCGATGGCCCTGCACACTGAATGAATTGTTTATTTCACTTAAGCACAGGGGCTAGCTATGTGCCAGTGCTAATGTTATAATAAGTAACATCATTAGTGGTCAAACAACAGTCCACAGGCCAACTGTTGCCCGCTGCGCTGCCTGTTTAGCAGCAACAGGTCATGCAGAGCCTGAGTCTACATTCTCACAAAGCCCACAGGATTACGTCTATTACTGCGGTCAAGCCAGCCGTGGTTCGCGTTTGCTTGGTCAACTCAGCCGCACGTTTTCTAGTGCGCGAATCTACTAACATTTACGGTAATCCTAATGAAACCGCTCTGAAGAGCTTCTGGTAGTGACTGTGGGGCAGACTGCAGTCTCACAGCAGACCCATGAAACATATGGTACTTTACAGTAATTATTCCCGGTAATAAACTGAAGGTATCACGAAGATGTGCGTCCGGATTACAAAGTAAAGGACGAAAGAAAAACATAAGGATATTTCACCCAACTTTGACGTGGAATAAAAAGGCTTATTTTCTATAAGTAGTCCATAATTCATATACCGCTGAACTGAGTACTTCCTAGACTACGTGCACGCATAATATGAAGTACTTTCACTGTGAACTTTTGAAGTAATCCTGTGTCAAAATCATGAACAGAGGACAAGATTAAGTAGCCTACATTTCACCCAACTTTGATGTGGAATGAGAAACTTATTATCCATAAGTAGTCCATGATTTATATACCGCTGAACTTGGCACTTCCTAGACTCCTTGCATGCATAATATCAAGTACTTTTACTGTGTACTTTTCGAGTAATCCTGTGTCAAAATCCTGACCAGATCACGATGAGGACACAGTTCACAGTTTCCTTTCCAGATTGCCTCTCTGTATGATTTATTCAACATCATGTTTCATAACAGTCACATAAGCACAAAGAATATCATTTGACCTCATCTGTGCCCTCATTCCCCTGCTGTACCTGCTTTCTCCCATGCACAAATCATTATTAATAAAAGCTAATGATTTCACAGTGATAGATTTAGACTTCACCTTCTACATCTGTTCAAGTTGTTCCTTTAACTCCTGGTACTTCTCGTACCAGGAGTGAGGTGTCGTTATGACTGGAAAAAGACCTACTCATGAAGCCAAGTTTCAGATTTGCACATACTCTGATCTTTTACTTAACAAAAAGGGAGCAATACCAAAGTCTAATAATACTTGGTTACAAGTAAATTTCTACATCAAATTTGGGCGAATAGATTTATTCTTTCTGTTAAGGATTTTGACAGAGGTTTACTTAAAAAGTCCACAGTAAAAGCACTTCATATCATGCATGCAAGGAGTCTAGGAAGTACTAAGTTCAGTAGAATATGAATCACGGACTACTTATGGAAAATAAGTGTTTTATTCCACATCAAAGTTGGGTGAAATATCCTTAATTTTGTGATCTGGTCAGGATTTTGACACAGGATTACTTCAAAAGTACACAGTAAAAGTACTTCATATTATGCGTGCATGAAGTCTAGGAAGTACTCAGTTCAGTAGCGTATGAATATTGGACTACTTATGGAAAACAAGCTTTTTATTCCACCATATGTTTCATGGGTCTGCTGTGAGACTGCAGTCTGCCCCACAGTCACTTCCAGAAGCTCTTCAGAGCGGTTTCATTAGGATTACCGTAAATGTTAGTAGATTCGCGCACTAGAAAACATGAGGCTGAGTTGACCAAGCAAATGCGCACCACGGCTGGCTTGACTGCAGTAATAGACGTAATCCTGTGGGCTGTGTGAGAAGATAGACTCAGGCTCTGCATGACCTGTTGCTGCTAAACAGGCAGCGCTGCGGGCAACAGTTGGCCTGTGGACTGTTGTTTGACCACTAATGACGTTACTTATTATAACATAACGTACTAGCACATAGCTAGCCTCTGTGCTTAAGTGAAATAAACAATTCATTCAGTGTGCAGGGCCATCGGCTAACGTTATCAGCTAGCCGTTAGCGCACCCTGCACCCATCAAACAGAGTAGGCTAATAATATGACGCCAATCATTTTAATACCGTTTTATCTCCTTAACAACTCCAGCACTGCTCCCTGGCTTGCTGGCGACCATGACTTGCTTGTCAGAAAGACGTCGTTGGTGTAGACACTTGTCACTCAAACATGTCTGACCAATGGGGAAGCACCCGCCCACTGCGGGATGTTTGTGTCAAAATGATTCAATCAAAAAAAAAGACTTCAAAACTTTTTTCACTTAATTAAAAAAAAAAAATCACTTCAAATCGAAAAAAATATTTTCAAAAAAAACAACACTTCAAATGATTTTTATTTTTGCATTTGAGTTTTTTCTTTGATTGAAAATATTTTTTTTGATTGAAGCAACTTTTTTGGGATTGAATAATTAAGACACAAATGTCCTACCCATAATATGGCCCAAACACAAAAAAGATAACTTCAATCAAAGAAAACATTTTCAATAAAAAAAAAGTGTTCAAATGCAATTTTTGGAGTCTCAAATATTTTTTTGCATTCAAAAACTTTTTTTCTATGATTGAAAACATTTTTTTTGATTGAAGTTATTTTTTTATTGAAAATATTTTTTTTTGTTTGAAGCAACTTTTTTTTTGATTGAATTATAAAGACACAAATGTCCTACCCATAATATGTCCCAAACACAAAACAACATTACTTCAATCAAAAAAGTTGCTTCAAACAAAAAAACCTTCACTTCTATCAAAGAAAACATTTTCAATCAAAGAAAAACAGTGTTCAAATGCATTTTTTGAGTCTCAGCTATATTTTTGCATTCAAACATTTTTTTTCTTTGATTGAAAAGGGTTTTTTTGATTGAAGTGAAGGTTTTTTTAATTGAAAATATATATTTTGATTGAAGCAACTTTTTTTTTATTGAATAATAAAGACACAAATCTACCTTCATACACTACAGCCATTCACTTCTGTAATGTGAATCAAGAGTTGGGTGCCAACACTGCGTCTTTGAGGTGGCTCATATGGCAATATTTCTTGTAGTGCTAGCAGGTAACTGTAATGATGTACTGGTGACACTAAGTGACATCAACCTTATCTTAAACCGGCCGGTTCCGGCGCTGTGTAGAGCGGCAGCCAGCAACAGTTGCTCTCACTTTTTTCCACACTTTTAGCTGTTTTATCTATATCTATTATCTTATTCATTGTTTATATTATTGTTTTGCCAACCTTGCCAACTATATTTGGGAACTTTTTTCGATTTTTTTTTTTCCGATTTTTTTTTTTCAATTTTTTTTTGTCCGTGTGTCTCATTCTTCGACCACGTCTCTGTCCGGGCGCAACATCGCGGCGGGTCTATTGTTTACACCCGAGATCAGCTGTTGTCGCTACAACCATTGGCGCTCATGCGGGAGAGGCATGAAATCCCCAGAGAACTGAGGAGAAAGTACAGGGGATGTAAGGCTGGTTCTAAAAACCGGGAAAAGAAGCGGAGATATAAACCATCTCTCCCTTCCATCACCATAGGGAACGTGAGGTTGCTGGCTAACAAAATGGACGAGCTGGCGGGCCTGGTGAGGACTCAGCTGTTGTATCGTGAGAGCAGCGTGCTGTGTTTCACGGAGACGTGGCTCCATGAGGACATTCCGGACTCTAATGCAACTGTGGATGGTTTTCAGACTGTTCGGGCAGACAGGAGTCACCGTGAGAGTGGCAAGAGGAAAGGTGGGGGACTTGCTATTCTTGTTAACAACAAGTGGTGTTATCCTGGCCACGTTACTGTAAAGGAGCGTGTGTGCAGCCCAGACATTGAACTGCTTGCGTGCGCGAGTGACGTCATCCACACCGTTGTCGCAGGACTCCAGACATGGCACCCAGTCGCATTCATCGCGATATCTGGGGACTTCAATCACATCACTCTGGCTGCAAAACTGCCCACTTTCAAGCAGTTTGTGGACTGTCCCACCAGGGAAAACAAGACACTGGACCTGCTGTATGCCAATGTTAAGGAGGCTTACAGCTCCACTGCCCTTCCTCCTATTGGAAGATCAGACCACAACCTCATCCACCTGCAACCCCTGTATAAGCCCCAAGTCCAGCGGCTTCCTGTGACCACCAGGACTGTGAGGAGATGGTCACGGGAGACTGATGAAGCTTTGCAAGGTTGCTTTGAACTAACAGACTGGGAGTTGCTCTGTGATTTGCATGGAGAGGACTGCATAACGGGGTACATCAACTTCTGTGTGGACAGTGTTGTTCCTACAGTGACTGTACACTGTTTCCACAATAACAAGCCGTGGGTCACCAGGGACATCAAGGTCCTGCTGAATGGGAAGAAGAGGGCCTTCAGAGATGGGGACAGAGAGCAGATGAGGAGGGTTCAGAGGGAGCTTAAGGAGAGGATCCAACAGGGTAAAGACAGCTACAGGTGGAAGCTGGAGCACAAACTCCAGCAGAACAACTTTAAGGACGTGTGGAGTGGTATGAGGAGCATCACTGGCTACGAACCATCTGGCAGCCAGACAATAGGAGGTGGTATTGAACGTGCCAACGAACTGAATCTGTTTTTCAACAGATTTGATGAGAGGACTCCGGACTACCCCTCCCCCAGCTCCTCTACATTCATTCACCCCCAAACCTCCAGCCCTGCTGCCCCCCCCCCCCCCCCCCCGTTCCTTCCTGACTACGCCCTACCTGTCCTCTCCCCCCCACCATTACCTCCCCCCACCCCCATCTAAACACACGGCAGACAGACCTTTACTGCAGAGCAGGTGAGGAAGGAGCTGCGCAGTAGGGTTGTCAAAATTGCTCCAAAATGACGTTAGAATATTCCCTCTAAAAATAACACAAAGGTTCGAACTATTCGAATATCTATATTTGCGCAATATGTCCATAAAATGCGGTACCTCGTGTTGTAAGAGCGGCGTAACCCTTTCAGGAATAGGGCAGTGTGTGAGGTGTGCGTAAGGTGCGAGTGGGCGAGCAAGAGTGAGGGAGCGTGCGTACATCCAGACAGTGAATGAATGAGAGAGAAAAGGTGAAGCTGTGAAGTGAATGGTAAGCTAACTGTAGCACAGCTTGCATACAACTTTATCTCCAGGCTCCGCATTTTTGCTGTCGAGTGACCTTTCTCTCTGCCATCTGCATCTGCCATGGTTTTTGTCGTGTCTCACTTTCAGCAGTGAGTGACGCTGTGCAGGTGCGACTCCTGTGACCTGTTCCCGACCCGTCATGTCGTGCGCCCACTCGCAAAGCAGCTGCTGATGTGTTTTTTCCACAGTCGAATATTCATTTTCACAATCGAATCTCCGTTTTTTTTAATATTCGAATATATATTCGAATTTAGAATATTCATTGACAGCCCTACTGTGCAGAGTCCCCCCAGGGAAGGCAGCAGGTCCCGACGGTGTCAGCCCGAGGGTCCTCAGAAAATGTGCAGCCCAGCTGAGTGGAGTCCTGCAGCACATCTTCAACCTGAGCCTGTGTCAAGAGAGGGTTCCTGTGCTGTGGAAAACATCCTGCCTGGTACCAGTTCCGAAGAAGGTGCGTCCCAGCATCTCCAATGACTACAGACCGGTGGCGCTGACGTCTCACCTGATGAAATCCCTTGAGAGGCTGGTCCTTTCACTTCTTCGGCCTCTGGTCAGCTCATCACTGGATCCTCTTCAGTTTGCCTACCAGCTGAGACTAGGAGTGGAGGACGCCATCACCTTTCTGCTCCACCGTGCCTGCGCCCACCTGGACAGACCGGGAAGCACTGTGAGAATCATGTTCATGGACTTCTCCAGTGTGTTTAACACCATACGGCCTGCTCTGCTGGGGAGTAAGCTGACGGCAATGCAGGTGGACCCTCCCCTGGTTTCCTGGATTATGGACTATTTGACGAGCCAACCACAGTATGTCAGACTGCAGGACGGTGTGTCTGACACTGTGGTCAGCAGTACTGGGGCTCCACAGGGAACTGTTCTTTCCCCCTTTCTGTTCACCCTGTACACCTCAGGCTTTCAGTTCCTCTCTGATCCCTGCCACCTGCAGAAGTTTGCGGACAACTCTACAATTGTTGGCTGTGTCAGTGAGGGGAAGGAGGAGGAGTACAGGGGCGTTGTGGACTCCTTTGTTGAGTGGTGTGCAACTAACCCTCAATTTTCACTGGATACGTCTCCGCTGCGTTGCGTCTCCGCCACGCCAGCGGAGCAGATACGTTTCACTTTAGTCTATGAGTCAATCCCCACCAGGTCCACTGCGCTGCGTACCTGCTCCGTCCCAGCTCCAGCAGTCCTGAGCCCTCCGGCACAAATACGCAGGACTTCTATTTCTGGCAGATGCCGGAGCACGACGCAGCAATTTAGCTGAATTTAGCATGAAGAAGACAGGAAGTAAAGCGCCAAAATAACAAACAGCATCCGGTTACCTTTCAAAATAAAACACTCCGTGTTGACACGAGAACCAAATCTCAAAAAAGAGACAAACACAAGCTCTTCTGCTGATCCTTCGGTCGGGAACACTTCCTGTTGTTGTTTTTAATAACACAGACCTATAACTCCGGTCGGGAGTGATTATCGTGGGAACTCCTCGTCCTCCTGACGCCAGCTGTCTACCGTACTGCGCCGTGGCGTACTCGAACCGCAACCGGTGGGGATTGGCGGACGGCGGAGCAAAACCGGATCAGAGCTGCAACGCAGCGGACAAGTATCCAGTGGAAATTAGGGGTAACCATCTGCATTTCAACCAAGACTAAGGAGCTTGTGGTGGATTTCCGCAGGAGGAAATCTGCCCCCACACCCATCTCCATCAACGGTGTGACTGTGGATGTTGTCCAGGATTACAAATACCTTGGAGTATACCTGGATAACATACTGGACTGGGTCAAGAACACTGAGGTTGTTTACAAGAAGGGCCAGAATCGACTCTATTTCCTGAGGAGGCTCCGGTCATTCAATGTAAGTAACATCATGCTGAAGATGTTCTACCAGTCTGTGGTAGCTAGTACCATCTTCTTTGCTGTTGTGTGCTGGGGCAACAGGCTGAGGGCAGCAGACACCAACAAGACCAGCAGGATCATCAGGAAGGCTGGCTCCGTCCTGGGGGTCCAGCTGGACTCTTTGGTGGTGGTGTCTGAGAGGAGGATGCTGTGTAAACCGCACAGTATCCTGGACAACAACGCTCACCCTCTCCACCAGGTGCTAACCGCGAGCAGAAGTTTAACCAATTCTCACTTTATCACTTTATTTAGTTGTACTGTACCTTAGTTAATTTATGCTGATAACAAATGCTGCTACAATTTTCATCACGTTTAACACTATTACCACTCAATCGCTCATCATCACTTATTTAGTTTGTACTATTTTATTTCAATTTATGCTGCTAAACTGCACTGTGCATATTGTTGTATATTGTATATACCTACGCTTTTACTGCATTTTTTAGCCTTATTTTATTTTTCTTTCTACTCTAACCCTGTATTACTTTCCCACCTTTGTTTTGTAACTGTTGCACAGCAATTTCCCTCGGGATAAATAAAGCTTCTTGAATCTTGAATCTTGAAACAGTGACATAAAGCATAAAAAAGTATCACTCGTAAATAAACTCCAGGAGAAGAAACTCATTACACAGAATGGTTGGCTTGGAGTGTAAATTGGGCTGTGGTGTAGCAGTCAACCATACACTTCTTTTGCCCTGGGCTATGCTAACATATTCCAGTTTAGAAAACATTTCCAAAGACATTATTTCACAAAATCCCGAAGACCCAGCGGAGGGTGTGTGTATGTACTGCTTGACCGACCGGGTCTCTGGGTTTGCATGTGGAGATCATGCTGATTGCTAACTAGAAGTTAGTGGTTAGCACTAGCTTGGAAGCTAGCAGCTAGCGTTCACTTGTACTATGTGGCAAAACACTGCTTGATTAGTTCATGTAAAATTGCAATATAAAAAGATAAATATTTGTACATTCTGACATTTCCCTGGGACATGCATTAAATAATTTGCAAGATCAGAAAGTACTACACAGAATTATTCTGCTGTAGCACTAATTTGTGGTGAGGTCAGAGAAGCTAGCGGTTAGCTGCTAGCCTTACCTTGTTCTCAATGTCAAACACACACTACATCACGCATGAGTTCACCCGAGTCTACAAAAGAAACACACAGCTAATTATTTGTATACTTACATGTCCCTCGTCTGCAGGTATTCCACGCAAAGTTGGAAGTGCCCCACCGTTTAGCAAACGTCTCCCGACTTGGAGAAACATTCAGTCTTGAAGTGGTTAGCACACACCAATAGTTTTTTGCTAACCGTAGCCGGGACGTTGCCTTCAAAAATGAATTCAATCCATGCTGCTCCTCTGTCCTCTGTGTTTTCGATAACATAATGGCGGATCTCCGAGGAGGTAACACTGTATCTGGTGGGTGGAGACACCGTACGTATGCTGTGATGGGAAGGGGTGGTAATATTCAAATGTTTCGGTCAATGACGTCGGTCACCGATTCAAATTTGACTCGCTCATCTGGAAACTGCAGGGAGACACTGTCAGAAATCTGTATCTCACTCTAAAAAGCACGGATGGTCTTTTTTCAACGTTTATAGGCGTGTGGCAGCACCATGGACCCAAAATAACACCCCAAATCCCAGAAAAAGTGAGTTTTTCATAATATGGGACCTTTAAGGCTCTGTGCAAAATGTTGGCCGATTACCACTAGGTGGCAGTCTTTAAATTAAACAATTAATTACCATTATAAAGTATTTTATATCTCCACATCGGTTGGTCAGATTAACACGAAAATTGGTACAATTATTACCAATGCCCTCCTGAGAATAGCTGATGAAAGGTGTTACCAGGGGACTCTATAGCGCCTGCTGGAATATTAAAAATCCAAGCCCCGCCTCCTACATGCATGACATTCGGTGTGCATTATATGTGTCATTACCAGACACACAAAACACATCAAGGGTACCAAACTGTCACTCCAACAGGAAGTCGGCCATGTTGATTCAAAGTTCCCATTTCACCCCCATTTTGATACATTTCCATGCCTCGTATTTTAACAAACTCCTCCTACAAATTGAAAACCACAGACTTCCAATTCACTCAGTATCATCCTCAGACATTGAACATGAAAAGATATCAAAAGCTTTCGCCTACTTCAAACATGGTGGTTGTCATGGTGCAGTCCATTTTCATGCTTCGCCATAAAGCATCAAGTCATTATAACTTCAACATACAATTTCCTATGTACACCTTATTAATCACACATGTATATGATGTCGCCCTGAATACCTCCATGCATCAATACTGTGTCATATCCATAGCGCCACCTACTGGACACAGGAATTCAGACAAACATCCTATTTACATGACATTTATAGCTTTTTTCCTCCATATCATACACTACAAGATGACATGCAACTAAAAGGTGAGCACACCCACCGACAGCGTCGATGCCAATCAATAGTCAAAACAAAACTGACCACAAATTCGTTTGAGGGATTTTTTTTTTTTTTACCTGTAGTCTATTTTGTTTTTATGTAGATTGCAGAGAGTTCTTCTGACTTCAGCGTACATTATTTAATACAGGCAGGTGCAGGCCACCAAATCATAAAGGAACAACTTTGTCATTCCTATCTGGACCAAACTTCACATGTTTGATAATAGTCCAGTCCTGAACACATAGGCCAATATACAGTCATAGTCAAAGTGGAAATGACATTTAACCCCTTCCTGCACTGTCCGAAACACAATAATCAGGCAATGGGGCCGGGTACGTGGCACGGCCCGACGCGCGTGGACCGCCAGGGTCCATTTGTCGCTGCTTGCAGCTTTAATTTTTCCTGAGATCTCAGAGGTTTTTTGTACAATTTTATTGAGGTAAGCCAATTGTGGCTCAACAGAACTTAAGAGACAAAAAAAAAATAATAATAATAATACACAAAGGTTCTTTGTTAATTGAACTGCATTACTGTGTTTAACATACTAAAACTGTTTATTTCTTACCTGTCCCTTTGTTTAAAAGAGAAGTGTGGTATTTTAGTGCATTAGCAATATTTTTCTTCATTCCATCACATGTCCAGTGATATCTTCATTGTGGAATACTGACCCCATAAGTTTTGGTAGCAATATATATTTTCTTTAAAAACAATTGCCAGTCTGTTGTCGTGTGACTTATTTGGGTTGGGTATTACAGGTCTATACCAACAGTATGACAGGAAGAATTTAACCAATCTTCTCATTGAGTCTAAAGTAGATAATAACCCCTGCCTCTTGGTTTGATACAACACTAGGTTAAAGAGATAAGTGCAAGGGGGTTACATTTCATTTCATTTTTCTTCTGTGATTGAATGAATGTAACACGTACTACTTTGAAATTATACAATGACTATGATGGACATTCCTCCACAGTCACCTGACCTCAACACCACTGAATATTTATGAGAGCACTTGTAGACTGAAAAAGCTTTCAAGAGAGAACGTGGCATGATGTGACCACCATCATGTGGAGGCAAGGCAGCATCAGATATCACCACATATATGGTTTGGTATCGAAAGTGGTTCCCAAATTCTGATTTCCAAGAAATCATTAGGAAATTTTAATTTCGATTCTGCTACTTGAATCCAACTAATTCTACTCATGCTGGTTTCAAAACAGTGTGCTGCAAACACCCACAGCATACATGTACCTAAGCTCTATAAAATAAATGTGAAATTAAAAGAACAAAAACAGAAGAAGCAGTCTGGGGCAAATTCAAAAACAACACAAAGAGAAATACAAAACCTTGATTGACAACAAGCAGAAAAAGGCACAGGGAACAAAAGCAGGAACACTGAGGAGACATGAAGAGAAAACACAGGACTGTGGAACAAATGTTGACGACCTGACAACTGAAATAGGGAAACACACTGACTAAATACAAAAGGACCAATGACTCAAACACAGGTGATGACAGAAAACAGTCAGGGAAAATGCAAAGGCAGGAAGTACGGAACAAAAGATGACACACAATTAGAGTCTTCTGACTTCATAGTTCACACTGACTCGTGTTGAAACTAGTTAGTGGGATACTTTAACTGTGTCACTGTTTGGTTGCGCCAATGAGATGTATGGAACATTTTAACCACTGAGGTGTAATGCCGAAATTAACCAAAATGTTGTGACAGAAAATGATGGTTTCAATTCCTGTGTCCAATAAGTGAAAGAGCTAAAAGCTGGAAAAAAACATTCTGTTCTCTGTTATTAATCAACAAGCATAATGATCAGGTGATAACTATGGCCTCCAACCTTAATCTACAGCTAGTTTAAGATAACAAAAGTCCCATCGATAGGTGAAACCCTCAGCTACAACTGCCCTGATATGGGCAGATGAAGATCTAACAATATAACAAGCACATAATGAGGCTACACTTGCAAACTGTTAATTAAAAAATGTTTAATTAATTAGTATCTCGCTGTAGAAAGTTATCTAGTCATATATACAGTATTTGCTTGCCAACACTATAACGTTACTGTCTAATGTCAAATTTAGACACAAAATTTGCTCCTCCTTAAGTTGTAACTTATGCCAATGTTGGGACTATTTCAGTTGGTGTAACCCTTACAATGTCAGTATAAACTCCTTCCTAAGTTAGACATTACCTTCAAACCAGGCTACGTTTCAACGAACGCATAGCTGGTGCAACCCAGTGCTGGACCATGACACCCCCACCATGGAAACCATGGTTATCTAGCTAGCTCAGTGTCATGTATCTGTGGTAGTTTTGACTGGTTTGAAGACTGTAGAAGGATATTGTCTAAATATTTCATAAACGGGGACTTTTTGTTAGTTGACAGAGCTTTTCAATAACTATTATGCTACGCACGTTACAGCAGACTAAAGGAACTTAAATACCCCTTGTAGGATGAAGCACTTTATCTGAATACGTAATGTCAAAATAAAGCTAGCAGTTCAAAAGCCATGTGTCAGTATGCAAATTACCTCAGCCAAGCAGTCTTTATTTTCAGTTAGTTTATTCGTCTGTTTGTCAGCAAGCTTACTGAAAAAACTACTGACCTGATTTTCATGAAACTTGAGCCAAGGAGGTACCCATTCATTTTGGCAGCAGATCTGAATCACAAATTATTTTCACTTAGTTAACACTGTGAGTTGGGCATTTGGCATTGGCCAAATAAATGCCATATATCCTCTAATCCAGGAGATAGTTGAAAAGTTCAATAGTAACAAAGTATATTAGCCAACTGTTGAAACATGATGACTCCATGTTGCAGTCGACATTCACAGGGACCAGTACTCCTCTGGGATAGTCTACACAAGCAGACTAGCTGGTCAAACTTCATACATGGAGCAGTGGTTATGGAGCACTCAGAGACAGTGAGAATGGCTACAATTAACATCACCACAATTGTACCGCTGCATTTTCCTCAAACTAAGGCGTGGACATAGAAACGTCAACACATTTATCATACTAACTGTACAATGTAAAAAATCATTTTATCATGAACATTTAGTGGTTTCATGAGAACCGTTTTCAGTTATTTCCATCTAAACATTTTGTATTTATTTTTATGTCCCCAGGAGGGATGTCGCGGCAGATGCAGCTGTTGGGGGGAGATGTCATTGCTTATGCCGCAGTTTAGGTGAGACAAGAGGGTCTGGCTGCCTCCAGCGTGAGGCTGCTTCCTGTACAGACTCCGCTCTCGGACCACATCCAGCATAGACATATACATAGACGCCTCATTCTGCGTTGGACCGTACGTCGACGTCGCCGCCATATTGGAGGAGGCAGCTCCGCCCCGTGAACTAATATAAGTCAATTGAGTGAACTTTATAAAGCTCCTTCTACAAAGTGCTATAAGTTAATGCCTCACTTACACATTCACACACGTACGGATATATTCAGGAAACAGAGAGGAACCAAAAACAACGTCTGTAACGTTCTCTGATGATTATAAACGTTAAGTGCTCCTCCTATGTTCTGTATACAGGTCCGCACCAAATCATTTTATAATGTTTTTATGAGTGTTTACAGCTGCTGATATATGTAACGCTGTTACTGTGATGATACATGACCAGGGTTTAAAATTGGCACCCGCCACTCGCCAAATGCGTGTAAAAATAAGTTTTGGTGAATAAAGTAAATAGGTCACACGCCATTGGCAGGCTGCTTCTATTTGCCGACTTTGCAATATAACTTTTAACATAAATGCCTAAAAGTAAAACAGACAGTTTACAGCTACAGCAGATCTACTGATTGCGTTTAAGATTTTTCCCTCGCTGTGCACCCTCATTCAACATTTGAAAATGTATCAAGTTGCGCAAGGGACGGGTCGGGTATTGGTAATGTGACGTCCCTGTTGATCTGTCTGCTTCACTTCTCAGTGCCTTCCAGGAGAACCAGGAAGCAGAAGGCCGTCCTAAGCAGACCACGCCTTAGGGTGTGGCTTCATTGATAAAAGGCCGCCTCAGTCAGTCTGCTCACTCTCTCTGGTGGCTGAGCAGCTGACTGCTGCTATGGCCTACAACCTGCTGTAGTTTGGTGTTTGTTTCCTTATATACATATACACATGCACACACACACACCCACACACACTACATTTGATGCAACACACACCCACATTATGTTCCTTTTGGGTTGTTTAGTTAAATAAACACCAAAATATTCTCAGAGCTCTGTGTGTCTTCTCTCCTTTGTTTCAACCTGAGAGCCAGGGTTGTAACAAATGGGGGCTCGTCCGGGATACTCCAGAATCCTGGATAGTATGGTTGCTTGGTAGGTTTCAGCTGTAGTGTTGTATTGTTGGCTTCATCAGTGGTCTGTTGTGGTGAGTACCAAAAGCTGATGATGTTGCGGCAGCCTGAAGAAGGCATTTGTTTGGGGAGTTGGTGTTGCTAACCTACCTGCCTTTGTTGCCCTTAATCATTGTGGAGCTATGACAGCCTTAGTCAGTGGAACTACTTTCCCGGTAAGCATAAGAACCACCTCCACCTGTGAGCTCGTTGTTTATTGTTTTAGTTTGTTATTTTTGTGCACTAGCGTGGCCACAGCAAGCTTTGGGTGCACCTCCGTGACTGTCCAGGTGGGTCGCTATTTCGATAGTTGCCCGGCCGAGTCATTGGGCTCTGTGTTTCAATTTCCCACCAATGCTAGTGCATGAAGACTAGGGTTGAGAGAGTCAGCTAGCTTTCTGGTTAGGTAGTCAGCTAGGGGAAAGGATGTTCCACATTGTGGCTGTTGCACTGGGTAGAGAGTATAAGTCCCTACCTTCTGTCAAATTTGACAGGTATTGTTCTCGTTTGATTGATGGATGAGGGGGAATCAGAATACTCATTGGTATAATTTTACTCACTTTGAGAAAAAAAAGAACTCACCATGTCCGAGTACAATTATGGCGGAAAACCTGATTTTTTGAGGGGGGAAATTGTTCCTGACACATCGGATGAAGAAATCCAGGGGATACGAAAGAAGATGAAAAAAAAAAACCTTTAAACCATCTTTGATTAATGAAACTCCCGTTTCCATCTTTAAAGATAGTGCATCAACTATGGATATCTTTATAGATAGTCCATCAACTATGGATAATTACCTTAATGCTCCGCAAAAAAGTAGAGTGTTTCTGAAGCGTACTCAGATGCCCCCGGCAGAGTCCTTGGCAGAGAAATGGTCCTTGGAAGATTATGGTATGGAAGGATCCTTTGGGTACGTTTTCAGATATGAGACGGGTGATCTCTGCTTATACCAATTGAAAGAGAGTGGAGAGTCAAACCCCATTTCTGATGCTACATCGTTAGCCACAGTGGATTGGGATGTGTTGAGTATGGCGATGCATTCGGTCCTGTGGTGCGATCCTTCTCCGTACCGTAAATGTGTAAAATCCAAAGGAAGCTTGGTTACTTTCCCAACGGCGAATGAACTGAAGGAGAGAAGAATTCTATTCAGTGCAGCGACATTCTTTGACAACGCATCCCAGTGGACCGATCCTGACATCTTTACCTTGGAGACTTTCAACTCTGAATGTGGGGTGTTTACACCGGTGGTGGTGATACCCCTAACTGCGTGGAGAGAGCATATGGGTAAAATGAAGGAGAAAATAGACAACCTCTTCCGTAGCTGTCGCAGTTGGAAGAGTATGGTGACATTGAAAAGAAAGTTGTCCTTTGAGGACACACCCCTGGCAGGCATTGAGAACACACTCCCTGCTTCAGTTTCGACCAATCCCCTTTGAGAACACAATCAGCGATGTGGTGCGGCTTTAGTTGGTAGGCGACGCTTACGCTCCTCTCTTAAGAATTATGGGTGTAGAAGGAACGTACGGGGATGTTGTCACCAAGTATTTTAACCCCGCCTACTATTTACCTGTTTCAAAAAATCACATTGAAAATATCCGGGTGGAGATTAAATCTGATCAGAACGAACACATCGATTTTACCTATTGCAAGACTATTGTGAAGCTCCACTTTAGACCCGTCAAAAAAAATTAAATACGAAGCGAGAATGAGTCAAACCATGCACGACCCTCTACGTTTAGTGAGTTATTATGAAAACCAAGTGGGGGGTTCCCTCCCCGGTTTCGCAGGTTCGCCTGTGATGTACGGGCGTGGGATAGGCTCCGTGTTTTCGAGGCTGTTTCGTTTCGTATCCCCTCTGGTGAAAAAAGGTTTTGCCCTCGCCAAACCTCATCTTAAAACAGCGGCAAAAAGTATCGCTTCCGACGTATTCAGCCAAGCCATTGGAAAAATGAGCGGACTCATGGACCTGGGGGTACAAGATGGATCAGGGGGGATAATGGTCCTGGCTAGAAAACCCAGGAAGAGGCCCCCGGGGCAACGTGTTTCAACGATCAATAAAAAACGCAGACGCACGGGGGGAAAAAAATCAGTCGGTAGAAGCCTTACTTAGAGAAGGACCGACGTCGAGACCTCGGATGATATATTTTAAAGATGGCTCTTTTACATCAAAATTCGGCCGAATGCACAGTGGCTGAGCTGGATTTATTTTCAGCTCCTATGACTCAAATGTCTATCGAAGATAAAACCTACACAGAAGTCCCGCCATTGTCCGCCATCACTGACGGGGTCCTATTGAATTTTTTATTCCGGGAGAAGGTGAAAAGTACTTGGATCTGAACGACACCTTACTTCACCTGCGGCTCAAAATTACCGACGCCGATGGAACAAATATTCCGGTCGACGCAAACGTGGGTCTCATCAATTATCCTCTGAATACCATCTTTAGTCAATGCGATATTATGCTTGGGGATAGACTGATTTCTCAATCCAGCGCCACACACCCCTACAGAGCAATAATTGAAACGTTACTCAACTATTCTGAAGACACACTCAAAAGTCAATTTAGCGCCGGGTTATTTTACAAAGACACGGCCGGTGCTGTAGACTCGAGAGTAACCCTGAACGGACCTAACAGAGGACTAAGCGCCAGAGCCGCTTACACAGCCGATTCTAGAGAGGTTCACCTGCTGGGACCGCTTCACGCCGACATTCTTTTTAGCGAGAGACTCCTTCTCAACTCGGTGGATGTGAGAATCAAACTTATGTGCGCCAGCGACGCCTTCTGTCTGATGGGTGCTGAAGATGGCACTTTTCGTCTGAAAGTACTGGGTGCCTCTCTATTCACCAAAAAAATCACCGTTTCTCCGGCTGTGCGGTTGGGGCATGCCTAGGCCTTACTCAAGGGAAATGCGCTGTACCCTTTGGCACGTGTCAGCGTGAAAACGTATTCCATCCCTGAAATTTCCAGAGTATGCACCCCAGAAAATCTGTTTTTGGGAACGATGCCTAAATATATTGTTTTGGGTATGGTGAATCATGAAGCAGTCACAGGAAAAAGAGATCTCTCCCCCTTTAATTTCCAACATTTTGATGTGGAATATATCACACTCTGTCAGGCGGGAAAACAAATACCCTCTAAAGCTTTCCAACCTCAATTTAACCAGGGGGTTTCGGTCCGAGAGTTTTACAACATGTTTGTCGCTACAGGGAGGCATCTGAAAGATTTACCTCTGAGCATCGACAGACAAGATTTTGAACGAGGGTTTTCGCTGTTTGTGTTTAATCTCAATCTGGGAGAGGATAGCGATGCATTGTCCAGGGTTTCTAACGGCGCTTTAAGGCTGGAGATGAGATTCAGACAACCCTTACCCAACACAGTCACTCTTGTGGTTTACGCGTGCTACGACTCTATTTTGGAAATTGATTCCAAACGACAAGTGCTGGTGGATTATTATTAATGAAAGAAATGAATAATCATCAGTTTGAGCAGCTTCTGCGAAAAGTGTTGGGGGATGTTTTCTGCGGTGTATGGGCCTCTGACCAGCTTCCCTCACTGACTCACTCCTTTGCATTACCCTCCTACTTTATCGTCAACACGCATAAAGGACATCAGCCCGGGAGCACTGGTAATCTATGACTCTGGAGGAAGATGGGACTGGGACTTTTTTTGATTCTTATGGATTTTCTCCCGATTTTGACTACTACCCTCGGAGCATCTTGCGCTTTTTGGAAAATCGTTCTGACCGGATATTGTACCACAATCTCCAACTTCAACACCCTTTATCCAGAGTGTGCGTTCAACACTGCGTTTATTACCTGTACCATCGATTTTGCGGGTTGTCTTTTGAACAAGTTTTGTCTTTATAAGATAAAGATGTGGTAAAAAATGACCTTGAAGCATATGCCTTGGTGAAAAAATTTCAACGTTGTACTAGCTCTAGTAAAAATAATAGTTGTTGCAGTGTACAAGACGCCTGCTCTTTTAAAACTTTTTTGAACCAATGTTAAAAAAACGCTGTACACTCTGCATTTGACAAATAAAAACATTTTATTGAAAAAAAAAGTTTTGTCGTATCATTTCATTCCAGGTTTAACCATCGTGGAGACAATTTCTCTTTTTTATTTTTTCTTCTTTTCCTCTCCTCCCTCGACTCTCCCTCGGCTGGTTGAATCCAACGCTCACAGATTAGAAATATTTCTTTATCCCTCGTTTTCGGATACTGTCTGGGGCCAGAGGCCGACTCGTCCCGTCTTCCTCTTTCCTCCTCCTCCTCCTCCCATTCTGGTTCAAACTCTCCTTCCGCTTTTAAACGCATGTATTGATCCCGTGCTATGGGGTTACCTATGGCCGATGTGGGAATGTTTAACTCATCGTGGATAAAAATCTTCTCCATCCATTGGGTGTGCGGGTTTGCGTTTTTTTAGTCCACTGCATCAGGTGTTTCAGTAAATCAACCATATGAGATCCTGGCACCGGTGCTCCTTTATAAACAAACTCCATCCCTTATCATTCTTGGATAATTTTTTCATAATATACTCGGCATTTTTATGATTGCGCTGGGGAAGGTTTTTCATGACCTCGATCATCGTGACATCCTCCGACTCTTTGCCCGAGACCCCGTCTGCGTTATTTCCCGGTCCAACGTTCTCCAGGTCGTTGTTTCCCGGGTCAACCCTCGGATCCTTGTGTAAAGTCACCGTCACCCTTTTCTCCTCCTTTTGCCCTTGCTTAACCAGGTTAAGATATCTCTGCAGCAGGGCGTCATATTTTTTGACTCTTTTATGAGGATTCAATCCAGGTTCGTTTAAGACGGCTCTCATTTTAGCGTCCAGATCATCCTCCGCCGAATGTCTGATGGTTTGCTCCGACCAAGTCAGACGATTCAATTGTTGGGGGGATAGGAGAAACATTTTTTGAGCCTTCTTCATTCTCAACCTCTTCTGACCAATCCCCCGATAAGATCTCCTATAAACGGCACGACTGTAGAGAGCAGGGGTAAAAGAAAACCCCCGACTGTTTCATCAGAGTCTGTCGTTTGCGTTTCAGTCCGGTCCTTTTATCGGCCAGCAGTCTGATAATTTTCTTTTGTTTTTTAAGTTTATTGAATTGAGACTGAGATAAGGGCACGTTGCCCTTTAGACTGTTTAAAGCAATTTCACACAGAGTTTGGATAAAGTCTGGGGAGCCATGATTCAGAATGTCTCGACGTTTTTGAGGCGTGGCGTGATACAGAGCTTTCAACATGGGAGCGTTCCTTTTTACCCGCTTCGAAATTTTTTATTTTTTTTTTTTGTAATTATGTTTTTGGCAGGTACACAACGGGCCACTGCTGCGGAAGCACACCCGATCTTAGTCTGTATTGTTCTGGACAGAAAGGCATCAGGTTGACCAATAAATACCCGTGAGGCTCCAAAGTATGGAAGCGAATCTGTTCCATAATTCAAATTAAAATGCATTAACAGAAATGCTTTTTCATTTTCAGAATATAGCTGCATTATGTGACTCAAAAATAAAATGAGTAATGAATTATCCAAATTGCTTTTTCATTTTCTTCTTCAAGACTGCTCATTTTGTTACACAATTAAAATGATAAAGAAAATTACATTTAAGATTTAATTTTCAAAATATGCCCCAGCAATCAGTTGCCAAAATTCAATTTGAAATGTCAAATTTGAAAATTAAAATGCATTAGCAGAAATGCTTTTTCATTTTAAGGTCAGAGCTGCATTATGTGACTCAAAAATAAAATGAGTAATATATCATCCAGATTGCATTTTCATTTTCTTCTTCAAGACTGCTCACTTTGTAACTAAATTTAAATGATAAAGAAAATTACATTTGAGATTAAATTTTCAAAAGATGCCCTAGCAAAAAGTTGCCAGAATTCAATTTGAAATGTCAAATTTGAAAATTAAAATGCATTAGCAGAAATGCTTTTTCATTTTAAGGTCATCGCTGCATTATGTGACTCATAAATAAAATGAGTAATAAATCATCCAGATTGCATTTGCATTTTGCTCTTCAAGACTGCTCATTTTGTGCCAGGGCTGAAAAGTAAACTGCTTTTTCGTTTTAAAGCCCGCCCCCTGCAAAAAGTGTTTCAAAATTCAATTTGGATTTGCAATCCCAAGCGGCGCAGGAGAGTGACGTCAGCGGCCTCTGTTCCTCTTCAGCCCCAGTCTGACCGACCGTGCTTCACATCTAACACGTTAGGGGGCGGCAGTGTGCGTGTTCGACGCTGGAGCAAGAAGAGAGACCGTGTGAAGGCTGTGATGTTGTTAGCATAGACTGTGGTACATGTTGTCAGAAACAGCGGGGAAATCACCACCATGTCCAGTTCTGTACTGCGGTCAGGACAGCCATGGTTCGCGTTTGCTTGGTCAAATCAGCCGCACATTTTTTTCCAGTCCGCAAATGCTCTAACATTTACGGTGATCGTAACGAAGCCGCTCTGAAGAGCTGCTGGTAGTGAGTGATGGGTCCGCTGCAGTCTCACAGTCAGAACCGTGAAACACACACGGTACTGTACAGTCAGTACTCCCGGTAATAAACTGAAGGTATCAGCTGGACTGTACGTCGACGTCTCCCCCATATTGGATGTGGCAGCTCAGCCCAGTGAACTGATACAAGCCAATGGAGTGAACTTTATCAAGCTAAGGAAGTGCTATAATGTCTGTAATTTACACATTCACACATGTACGGATACATTCAGGAAACAGAGTGGAACCAAAAACAACGTGTGCAACGTTCTCTGATTATTATAAACGTTAACTACTCCTCATATGTTCATTATACAGGTCGGCACAAAACCATTTGTTTTTGAGTGTTTACAGTATGTAGCGTTGTTACTGTGATGATACATGACAGTTCTGTGTCTATAATAACCTCCTGACATGTAAACGTGACGTCTGTGGTAATAAAAAGCACCAACATCGTTTTTATAAATACAGTGATTTTTGATAATCTTGCTAATAATAACAATCATGGAGACTCAAACTCTGCATGTTTCTTTTCTTTTAGCAGTGAAGAGATGTACTCCATGACAGAACATTATAACAAATGATAATGTATACAATAACATTTAATGGTTAAAACAAAAAAAGGTCAAGAGTAAAGTTGAAGTAGGCTACTGTTATAAATATGCACCATATATAGTTACTATGATTATCAATAAAATATTTCTGATTTCTTATCATCCTATATCTTGAAGTCAGTTGTTCATTTCATTTGTTAAAGTTGAATTAAATGGTTGACAGTATGGTGGACAGACGTCACGTTTACATGTCAGGATCCGGTTATTATAGCCTCAAATTAAATATTTAACTGTCATATATCATCACAGTTACGTTAATACATTAGCAGCTGTAAACACTCATAAAAACATTATAAAACACATCCTGTGATTTTTTGCCGACCTGTATACTGAACATATGAGTAGTTAACGTTTATAATAATCAGAGAACGTTGCACACGTTGTTTTTGGTTCCACTCTGTTTCCTGAATGTATCCGTACATGTGTGAATGTGTAAATTACAGACATTACAGCACTTTGTTGGCTTGATAAAGTTCACTCCATTGGCTTGTATCAGTTCACTGGGCTGAGCTGCCACATCCAATATGGGGGAGACGTCGACGTACAGTCCAGCTGATACCTTCAGTTTATTACCGGGAGTACTGACTGTACAGTACCGTGTGTGTTTCACGGTTCTGACTGTGAGACTGCAGTCTGACCTTCACTCACTACCAGCAGCTCTTCAGAGCGGCTTCATCACGATCACGTAAATGTTAGAGCATTTGCGGACTGGAAAAAAAATGTGCGGCTGATTTGACCAAGCAATCGCGAACCATGGCTGTCCTGACCGCAGTACAGAACTGGACATGGTGGTGATTTCCCCGCTGTTTCTGACAACATGTACCACAGTCTATGCTAACAACAACACAGCCTTCCCACTGTCTCTCTTCTTGCTCCAGCGTCGAACATGCACACTGCCGCCCCCTAACGTGTTAGATGTGAAGCACGGTCGGTCAGACTGGGGCTGAAGAGGAACAGAGGCCGCTGACGTCACTCTCCTGCGCCGCTTGGGATTGCGAGTCCAAATTGAATTTTGAAACACTTTTTGCGGGGGGCGGGCTTTAAAACGAAAAAGCAGTTTACTTTTCAGCCCTGGCACAAAATGAGCAGTCTTGAGGAGCAAAATGCAAATGCAATCTGGATGATTTATTACTCATTTTATTTATGAGTCACATAATGCAGCGATGAACTTAAAATGAAAAAGCATTTCTGCTAATGCATTTTAATTTTCAAATTTGACATTTCAAATTGAATGTTGGCATCTATTTGCTGGGGCATTTTTTGAAAATTAAATCTCAAATGTAATTTTCTTTATCATTTTAATTTAGTTACAAAGTGAGCAGTCTTGAAGAAGAAAATGAAAATGCAATCTGGATGATTTATTACTCATTTTATGTTTGAGTCACATAATGCAGCTCTGACCTTAAAATGAAAAAGCATTTCTGCTAATGCATTTTAATTTTCAAATTTGACATTTCAAATTGAATTTTGGCAACTATTTGTTGGGGCATATTTTTAAAATTAAATCTTAAATGTAATTTTCTTTATCATTTTAATTGTGTAACAAAATGAGCAGTCTTGAAGAAGAAAATGAAAAAGCAATTTGGATAATTTATTACTCATTTTATTTTTGAGTCACATAATGCAGCTATATTCTGAAAATGAAAAAGCATTTCTGTTAATGCATTTTAATTTGAATTATGCAACAGATTCGCTTCCATACCAAAGTAGCATCTGCGAAACTTTCCAAGAAAAAACTTTTTTGGGTGGGAAACATTTGCTGAGCTAATACATTAATCTGTAATCTGTCCCGTGGGTTCTTAAACAGAATAATATAATTGCAATTCAGGCTAATGGTGCGTGAAAATTTACCCTGGTAAAAAACATTTTGGGTCAGCATCATAACGCTCATATTTTTATGATGTCTATACTGTGTGAAAATTTTGACCACTTCGGGATGATTGGAGGCCTGAAAAATAACATCGTCCAGAATGACCAATTGAGTTTGATCAGAGGTAAACAAGTTTTCATCTTCAAAAGAATTAGGCAGGCCTTCAACAAATTCCATTTTTTTATTCATCTTTTGCAATTCAGCATACATGGGTTGAAAGGATGTATAAATCCAAACAATGTTGTAGGGTACAGAATTCATTACATGTTCACAATTTTCCAATATAGATTTTACAAAAAAAGTCTTTCCACATCCACTAGGCCCTACAATCAGACACAAAAAAGGTGTATAAAGTCTACGATCAAAGTCTACTTTTTCCATTCTTTTTTTTTTTAATATCCGAAAGGTAAAGTTTTACCGTCAGGAAAGAGACGCCTTTTGTCAAACACTACTCTAAACTTTTTTTCAAATGAAGAGTTTTTTAAAAGGAAGCCCCTTTTGTCACGAACAATTTTTTGATGAGGGGTGTATATCTCTCCCGTCTTTTCTCCCTCTAGATATCCCTCCACCAGATCTTTAACGCTGTCAAAGTTGACCCTCTCGCAACACTCGCGGGTTTGAGTGATTCCTTTGGCACGCAGCACCGTTTTTTTACCCTGGCGAGTTTGGTAGGCGTTACTCTTTGGACCAGCGGAGGCAAATTCATGAATGCTGTCTCCCCCCAACTCGTCCATCAACTCACCTAAATAGGACCCCATCTCCAGAGGAGCCTCTCCCTCTCTCACCGTATAGATTAAACTGTAAATTAATCGGTGTCTGTGTAAAGAACTCTCTCTTGCAACCTCTCTAGGTAACCGTACATTTTCAAGCGTGCGTAAGCGGTGGTAAAAGCGGCGATAAATACATTATTTGCACTACCGGGAAGCACCACACAACCCTTACTGTATTTCCACTGCACCATAGCAATTTGCTTGCTGAGAAAGGAGAAATATTCAACCTGGTACTTTCCTGAAAACACAAAGTCAAAAATTCTTCACTTTTTCTCACCAAGGTGGTCTGAGTTCTATTATGCCTCTCTGCAAACTTTCCCCAAAGGCTATTTAAACAGAGTTTTGACATTTGTCTCTTGGCCGGGTTGACCTCAATTTTTGCAGCATCCAGCTGTATTCCCTGATTTTCACGATATTCCCGAATGTACTTTTCCCTGCTTTACGCATCTACAGCTTCTTTAGGATACCCTGATGCTTCCTGCTTCCCCTTCAGAAAAGTTTGAACATAACGCGTAAAGATGGTACTGCTCTGCTCCTCAAAGTGTCACACCTCCGTAATCTTACCGACTCTGTACCCCAGCTGAAGAGCTTTGTTGAATTCAGCCGTAACCCAGACCCCCGTCAGCGCCCTGGCTTCCTCATCATGCTCGCAAGATCCCTGCTGGTTATTGTTTTCGGCACATGTGCGACAAAGTGTAAACACTAGTTTACCCTTAGCCGTTCTGTAGGGTAGCGATGGGAAATAGAGACCTCGGGGAGGGTGAACGACGGCTCTAATCAGACCGAAATAGTTTTGGACGTCGCCAAAATTGGTGTGAATGATAACGGGGTGTCCCAACGGATAAGGAAATGCGCTGTTGACGTACGGATAGAGAGACGTGACATCCGCATATAATACACGCTCACCCACCCCCGCTGTGTACCTCAGCCTGAAGGCGCTCGTTCTACCCCCAAAAAGAGCTTGTCGTGGAATAAGAGGTTCGGGAAAATTGTGAGTTTTGAGAAAGTCTATTACCCCCGGGTGTGATTTTCTCATCTCATTCCACTCGTGCTCTCTTATGATGATCGTGTTGGCTTTGTGATCATGCTTTAGCGCCTGTATTTTTTCCTCGGTAGCCCTGTGCAACTCCTCATAAGGAGTGTTTGTCAAAGGACATATGGCACTGGGTTCGAAACACGTCGGACATCCGTGATAAAAACACCCCTGAAATTCCCAGACATACACTTTGTCCTCAATTTGAGCAAACCCGTCTACAAAGTATGGCCCCATCCGCTTTTCCCCTGTGTTTAAAGCGTGCTGAATGAAAACACCGCGGTGGTGAGACTCCCATTCTAGCCATTGAATGCTGGCTAAGGAGTATTTTTTACACTGGCGTGTGTAGTTATCGGGCGAAGGTATGGCTAGGGAGCGTTGTTTAAGAAATTAGTCACAAACACCTTCATGCAGGCTGAGGCTATGGTGATACAGCTGAAAGGATCAACGCCCGTCTCATGCATAAACTCTTCTCTAAATTTGATACACCCTGTGTGGAGAATGTCAACGTCGTTTCTGCAGTAATGTACCGCTTGTTTTTGAAAATCAAAGATCCCTCGGCTCGCTTTCTGATACCACGCCTCAAACTTGTCCCGCTCGACGCTCGTCATGCGTTCTACAGCGTAATTGTTCATGGGAGGGTATTTTCCGGCGTAATTTAAATGTTCCTCCGAACTAAATTTGTGAGGAAAATATCCGTTGGACCAATCCTGGAATCCTAACGCTTTAGGCATGGCGCTGAGAGGCATGGTGAGAAAGGACAGCGAGTCAATGTATTTTAACCGGAAATCAGGGTCTTCAAAACAGAGAACTTTACTCCCCTGCATGATGATAGAGGGTGCTATGCCCAACTGCACCATGCCTCTCAAAATCAGGTAGCCGTCAAATCCTCTCGAATTGTGGGCTATAAATGTAGAGTCTTGATAACAAGGTCTCTTAAAATGTGTGAGGAAAACTGTTACGCAGTCCAGACCAAAAGCATACCACTCTTCTCCTTGCAGCGTCTTTGTACAGACTAGAAAGGGAATGTGCGTGTGTTTATCATCAACAAACATCTCAAAATCATAGAATATGATTTTGTTCTTGTGCTCTAGCTCGAGCGGAAGGGGTTGGATGTAGCAACGATGCCCTGTATCGGTTGTCTCGGGGTTGCGGGGTAACGCCTCTCTACATATTTGACATTTTAACACAGGGCACTTGTGCTTATCGATACCTGTAGCCACAGGTATGTTGTAAAATAGTTTGCATTTAAGGCATTTTTTCCACCGGTCGCAAATGCTGACAAGCTTGTCATTTATTAATCTTTTATCTATATGTCTGAGGAAACATGAGGGAGACCGACTCCACATGTTGCAATCCTTGCAAAAGACCGTTTTTTTCATTATTTTTACACAGTCAGGATTTGTGCAGACCAAGCAATGCCCCTCGCAGCTGTGTCTATCAGTTTTGTCATACCCTTTGTAGCAGTAGTGGCAAATGTTTGGCTTCGATAAAAATCCTTGAATGTCGTTGATGCCGCTGTAGTGACTCTGAGATAAATACAGATACAACGGTTTGTCTGATTTGGGAGAATCTGTCTCGAACCGTGAGAAGGGTCGTTGACCCTCTTCTCTGTACAGTATCACAATTTTACGTTGCACAGCTTTTTCAAATTTAGGGATATGACTGAAAGTGACGGGGGTATGATCGTCTAAGCCCGCTTGAATCTGTATTTTTCTGGCCTCCTCTACAGCCTGGCTATCTGTAAAATTAGGATGGATCAGGTGAGCTAGGCTGATGGCAAAACAGAGTTGATTATTTGTGTTGTACGGCTTGTACAGATAGCGAGCTTTCTTTCTCTGGAGTTCGTGCTCCAAAAGGCTTTCCACACTTCTCCTGACACCCCCTCTAGGATTATGTATCACCTGCGCTACTACCTCTAACCCATCGTCATCCATAATTGCTGCGTTTGATTGTACCAATTGGTCTAGCACGGTTTGAAAAGCAGTCATCACAGCCCTGGCATTGTTTTGATAAGTAAAGGAAGTGTGTTGTCGTGCACTGTCGTCGATTAACTCTAATTGGACGATATCGTTGGGTCTAGCCTCTGCTATTACCCTTTCTGACAAGTTTTCAAGGTTTCCCATAACTTGGCGGTAAAATGTTGCATAATCTGTTACACCATTGTTTTGAGGAAAGGTTAAAACGCTTCTCATCTCTACATTGTTAAATGTATCACGCCTAATGTCTTCAGCATTTGATCTCTCACCCCCACCCCCTATCTGGTCCAGATTCCCCCCCTGCTGCGTGTGCTGCTGCTGCTGCTGCTGCTGTTGCGGCTGCTGCTGCGCGTCATCCGAATTTAAATGTTCAAGGGCGTCTTGTAATGGTTGGAAATAGTCTGATTCATAATCTGCCTGGTTGTTTGAATTTAAATGGTCAAGGGCATTTTGTAAAGGATGGAAATAGTCGGTTTCATTTTCTACCGCTTCTAATTCTCTGACAGCCTCCTCTAATTCGGCCGGAACTACGTTTCTTTCCTCCTCCATTTTCAATATTATAGTGCGTATGACAACATTGCTTTCATCAACTTGAGGGTCAGAGTCATAAAACGGTATCCCCGTTTAACCCTCCTCCTCCTCCTCCTCCTCCTCCGTTCTCATCGTCTCGCTCTCTCTCCTCGTTCACCTAAGGGTAGAAAAAATATAACCGACTTTAACCGCATGTGGCGCTGTCATCGTCACTCGCACCCGGAAATATCACCGCTACTTCCCGGAGCGTACTACTCATTTGAACGTCTGGCGGGTAAGAGTAAAGACGTGACCCAACTCTGAGGAATATTAAAAACCGACTTACAGCGGGTGCATGTGGAAAATGTATGCCGAAATTCGGTTTCGTTTTCGGCGTCGGACTCGGAGATGGAGCTCTGGACTGGAGCCGATGCCTGGATCAAAGATGTAGCGTCAGGGTTCTCTGAAACAACCGGGGAAAGAGCCTCGATCTCGGGTGCTTCAACGGAGGCGACCGCCGCAGGGGAGGAAACAACTCCGGTAGTCGTGTCGGGGGCCTCGGTTGTGACCGGGTGAAGGGTCTCGGAGCCGACTGGCGAAGACGGTTGCTCCGCTAAGGCTGGCAAGCGGAAATTATCAGCCCAACTCAGAGGCGACCCTGAAAAATCTGAAAAAAAGTGTTTCTCCCCATCGTTACTCATGCTTATATGTGTAACTTTAGAGTTTATGCTTTGATAAATGCGAATCATTTTACTCACCATACTGCGATTGCGAAAAGGCAATCACGACGGGGATTTCCAACATTTCTTCTACAAAAGCGAACAAATTAATAAACATATTATTAAAGAATAACTATATATATATATTAGATTAAATTGAATTAAAACTCACCCACCCAAAACTCAGATCAATCATGTTGAGTTCTTCATCCTTCACGTCATCATCATCTATTAAGTATTAAATTAAGTATTAAATCAAGTATTTAATAAGTATTTAATAAATGAGGAAAAACAATACATAAAAAACTTACACCAATTTATTATTTCCACTTCTGTATTTTGGATAACGTTTTGTTCATCCTCCGAAATATCCTCGTCTAATAACAAAAAAAAAAAAAAGTAAATCAACGGTATACTACGGTATTGAAATAAATATAATGAAGTAGATAAATTCCTTTTATCCATTCCTCGGAATGGGGTGAATTTCAGCGTGGGTGAAAACTGTTTTTTTTGTTTATTGTAGAATAAATACTAATTATTATAGAAATGTTAAAAAATATATATACAAGGGGGAAAAAAAATCATTACCCTTTCTCATCCTGAACGGTGGTGCTGGTCTTGCAGATGTTTAAAACGGACCCTGAGGATCCGTTTAAATATCTTTCTGAGACAATGTGAATAATATACATATAATATATTCCTATTCTTTATTATGAACTTGTAGACTTTGTCACCATGGTGTATGATTTCAGAGACCAGACAACATTTTTTCCCATGCACCGGGTGAGGGGGACACGTCAAAACTTTTACCGCTTCTTTTCATCTGTGCTTAGGGTTCAATGTTGCGGTAGTAGTTTAGACAATAGACAACCCTTTTCCCATGCTTTTAAGGAATATAGTGGCATAGCTTCACCTATTGTGCATCTGTGTGTCTGTGTGTCCATGTGTCAGACTGATAAAGTGATCAAAATTCTCTTTCTCCCACTCTCTCACACATACAGGGATCTGAAAACCTACAAGGATGTTCAAGACTCGTCTCTATCAAGACTTTTCTCTGTACTTTTCTCTAAATCTCATACACTGTTTTATGGCATAATGTTTTTTTATGTTAAAATGTTTTTTTATGGTAAAATGAGTCTTTGATAACCAACATTCGCATTCGCGCCATTTTTACTTCTCCCCCACTTTTCCCACACCCCCTCCCCTTCTCCCCCCTGTTCCCACAACCCCTCCCTTTCCCAATTTTCCCACACACCCCTCCCTTTCCCCCTCGGTCACGCCCCCTCATCCATCAATCAAACGAGAACAATACCTGTCAAATTTGACAGAAGGTAGGGACTTATACTCTCTCTGGGTTAAGGGGAATTTGTCCGGTTGTTGTGCTGTGCAGGTTAGTCTAACTTGAGTTTTACCAGGGAGCAAACATTTTTTTCCCTTCTGAGTCTGGTTGGTGTGGGTTGGTTGCTGTGGCGTGAACCATGTCTGCTGTTGAGTTTTTGCAGAATCCCAGGGAGGATCTGTTAAACACCTTCACTAAGGAGCAATTATTTAAGGTGGCTGACTATTTTGACTTGGAAATCGCTAGTAAGGCCCTCAAAGATTATATCTTGAGTACGATTAAGGACCATTTGGTGCAGTTGGGGGTGTTGCCTGCTGCTGTTGAAGACGGTGATGCTGTAAGTGCATCAACTCCTGCCTTACCTGCAGTTTTTCCCCAAGTCAGTCCCCCAGAACAGTCTTTGAAATGTGTGCGGCCTGTGGTTGGCATGTCTTTGACTTTTGAGCAACAAAAAGAGTTGTTGACCCTGCAGCATAAATTGGAAATGGAGCGTGAGGAAAAGGCTCAGGAGAGGGCCCAGGTTCTCCGTGCTCAGGCACACGCTGTTGAAATGGAGAAATTGAAATGCACTGCCAAGTTACGTGAGGCTGAATTACTCCAGCAGAAGGAACAGTAATAAGTTGAACGTTACAAGCTGGATTTGTTAAAGGAGGGTAAGATGGTTAATCCAGTGTCGGAATAAATGGGGGTCCATGGAGCTGGTGGGTCTCCATCTTTTGATGTGTCTACATGTTTACGGTTGGTGCCAAAATTCTCAGAGCGGGACCCTGACACATTTTTCTTACTCTTTGAGTGATTCAGAGTAGACCTTGCTGCTCCAGTGTGTGTTGATGGGGAAGGCCTAGGAAGCCTATTCTGCTTTATCGATGTCAGACAGTGAAAACTATCTGAAGGTCAAACAGGCTGTGTTAAAGGCTTATGAACTGGTACCGGAGGCATATCGGCAGAAGTTCAGAGGCGTCCGGAGGCAGGACCGGGAAACATACGTCGAATTTGCACGTGAACTGTCTACTCTTTTTGGCTGTTGGCGGCTGGCCTTTGCACAACTGTGTGAACTGGTTTTGGTGGAACAATTCAGAGAAACCCTTCCTGAGAACCTGACCACTTACCTGAGTGAGTGGAGTGCTGAAACCTTAGCTGAGGCTGCTGTTTTAGCCGATGAATATGCTCTGACTCAAAGTCCGGGGGGATAATGGACATAAGGGCGGAGCTAGTGGTTATCCCAGGAGTTCAGGGAGTGACTCTCCTGCTTTCAAAACAGCCAGCAATGATGGCAAATGGGATTCTTGTCGAACTTGTAACTATTGTTTGGGCAAAGGTCACTGGAAAGCTGACTATCCTGTTTTAAGGTCTAAGCACAAGTCCCACTCAGGTTTCCGTCCTGTTAAACCTGCAGCCTTAGTTGCTCCTGTGCAAGGGACAGTGAACATGCTGCGTGAGAAGGCTGAAGCCATGGCTGCAGTACAGCAGCACACTAAGCCTGTTGCACTGGTTTCCCGCCTCTCATTTGAGGAGCCGTTGTGTCCCAGTGAGAAATCCTTTGTGAACACTTAGAGAAAAAACACAACATTGACAAGGCTGAAGATATTGATCCTGGTTATCGAAAACATGTGAGTGAGGGGGTTGTTTCATTGGTAGGGAGTGAGGAAACAGTTCCAGTCAAAATCCTGAGAGATTCTGGTGCTCTGGACTCTTTCATTGTAGCCTCTGTGTTGCCATTTTCAACAGACACTGCCACTGGAGACTCTGTGCTGGTGAAAGGTATGGGGTGGAATGTGTTTCCAGTGCCGTTGCATAGGGTTGTCCTCTGTTCAGAACTAGTTAAAGGGGAGGTGTCTTTGGCAGTGCGGCCAGCTCTTCCGGTTCAAGGGGTGCAGGTGATTTTGGGGAATGATCTGATCGATGGTCCATTTCCTGAGTCTCCTCCCTCACTAGTTGTCACCTCTTCTCCAGTTGTTGACCAGGTGGAGGTTGAGTGTGATGACTACAAACAGATTTTTCCAGTGTGTGTGGTGCGGTTGACTTGGTGGTTGAAGAAAAGAATGTTCCACATGTCCAATTTCCTTTACCTGCCTTTCCATTCTGTCTCAAAAGCTGAGCTGGTACAGGAGCAGCAGAGGGATCCTGCTCTGACCCAGCTGTTCCAGCAGGTGCGTCCAGTGGAGGAGATGGAGAGTGTGGCGCAGGGGTATTTCTTGGAAGATGACATGTTGGTGAGGAAATGGTTGCCCCAGGGTGAAAGGTTTGTCGGTGACGCTATTTTCCAGATTGTGGTTCCATCTGGACTGAGGGCTGGCACACCGAAAACTGCTCATGATATGGGTGCAGGACATGTCGGGGTTAAAAAGACCTATGAAAAAGTTTTGCGGTATTTTTATTGGCCTCGGCTGAAGAAAGACATCTCTGCCTATATTAAAACATGCCATACTTGTCAGCTCACAGGTAAACCAAACCAGTGCATTAGGCCAGCTCCTTTGCATCCTATAGCAGTTGCAAATCAACCATTTGAACATTTGTTAATTGATTGTGTTGGCCCACTACCTAAGTCTAAGTCTGGAAGTTTGTATCTTTTTACAGTGCTGTGTCAGACAACTCGTTAACCGGCTGCTTTTCCCCTGCGCAACATAACAACTAAGTCAGTGTTGAAAGCTTTGACACAGTTCATGTCTGTTTTTGGTATTCCCAAGGTTGTTCAAAGTGATCAGGGAACCAATTTTACATCAGGGATGTTTGCAGATACGCTGGGAAAGCTTCATATTAAACACATTCAGTCAACTGCTTATCATCCAGAGAGTCAGGGGGCCATCGAGCGCTTTCATCAAACTCTCAAGTCACTTTTGCGCTCATATTGTACTGAGTTGGATCGTGATTGGGAGGAAGGACTGCCATGGCTAATGCTGGCGGCTCGTGAGGTCACACAAGAGAGCACTGGTTTTAGCCCAAATGACCTTGTGTTTGGTCACACAGTTCGTGGTCCTTTGGCTGTGTTAGTCTGATTGGAAGAAATCTCCTCCCCCGGAAGAACTAACAGGTTATGTAAATGGTTTCAAGAGACGGTTGTATGAGTCAGTAAAGATGGCAAAACTAAATTTAGAAAAGGCTCAAGGAAAGATGGAGCGACTGTATGATCGCCCGGCTGAAGTGCATGTCTTTTGCCCTGGGATCAGGTCCTGGCCAACTTCCCAGTGGTGCGATCTCCTTTTCAGGCTAGGTTTGGGGGGCCTTATTCTGTTGTTCGACAGGTTACAGATTTAAATTATCTGATTTCCACTCCTGACAGACGTAAGACTACACAGTTGTGTCATGTTAATATGTTGAAACCCTATTTTCCACGTGCTAGCGGGGGGGGAAGTGAAGCCGGTGGCTTTGGTGTCTTCAGTGGGGGATGTGGTCTCTCCATCTTTGGATGGTGGAGAGGAGAAGATTGAGAGTCCAGATGTTGGTGTGTTGCAGGGCAGGCTTAAAAATTCCCTGAGAAATTTGGATAGATTGTTGGGACATTTGCCGGCAGCACAGGGGAAGGAGCTGTCTGATCTCATTTTTTCATTTCCTGTTTTGTTCTCAGACACTCCCGCGAGGACCCACCTAATAGAGCACGATATTGAGGTGGGCGATGCTGCACCGATTCGCCAGAGGTTTTGCCGGTTCCCTCAGGAGAAACGAACTCAGCTGGAGGCAGAGGTGAAATACATGTTAGAGCACAAGATTGCCGAGCCTTCCTGCTCTAGCTGGGCTTCCCCGTGTGTGCTGGTTAGTAAACCTGATAAAACTTTCAGACCCTGCACTGATTTTCGCAAAGTAAACAACATCACAAAGCCAGACTCTTATCCACTTCCTCGCATGGAGGATTGTGTAGATCAGGTGGGCACTGCAAAATATGTCAGCAAATTTGATCTCTTAAAGGGATATTGGCAAGTGCCATTGTCAAAACGTGCTCAAGAAATTGCTGCGTTCATAACACCCTCAGGCCTTTACTCATACACTGTCATGCCATTTGGCTTAAGAAATGCCCCTGCCACCTTTCAGCGGCTAATGAACCAAGTGGTAGCAGGTTTAAAGGGGTGTGCAGTATACTTAGACTATGTTGTCATCTACAGTGAAACCTGGGCAGAGCATGTTGGATCAGATCCGTGCTTTGTTTGAACGGCTGGTTTGGGCTAACCTGACCATTAACATAGCAAAGTGTGAGTTTGCCCAAGGTACAGTGACTTATTTGGGAAAGGTCGTTGGCCAGGGTCAGGTGCGTCCTGTAAGAGCTAAAGTCATGGCCATTGATCAGTCCAACTCCCACCACTAAGAAAGAGCTGATGCGGTTTCTGGGTATGGTAGGTTACTACCGAGGATTTTGTAAGAATTTCTCCACGGTAGTTGCACCTCTTCCTAAGCTCCTGAGTTTGAAGGTTAAATTTGACTGGTCCTCTCAGTGTCAACTTGCTTTTGTGAATGTTAAAAATCTAATTTCATCTGCTCCTGTCTTGGCAGCTCCCCGTTTAGGTGATCCCTTCCACCTTCAGGTCGATGCCAGTAATTTGGGGGCTGGAGCAGCACTTCTGCAGGCTAGTCCTGATGGTATTGACCATCCAGTCGGGTTTTTCTCAAGAAAATTCAATTCTTATCAGTTGAATTACTCTATTGTTGAAAAAGAGGCCCTGGCCCTCATTTGGGCCCTGCAACATTTTGAAGTGTATGTTGGTGGAGGTAGAACCCTAGTGGTTTATACTGATCATAACCCGCTTACGTTCCTGCACTCATTACAAAATCCAAATCAGCGTCTGATGAGGTGGTGCTTGTTTTTACAGCCCTTTAACCTTGATATTCGTCATATCAAAGGGTCAGAGAATATTGTTGCTGATGCCCTGTCACGTGCTCTGTCTTAATTTATTCTTTCAGCTGAGCCTCTCTCCCCACTCTTAATTTGCTTCTTAGGTACCAAAGTTGCTGAGTTGGAGGGGATCAAGGGAGCAGTTGGGAGTGTACTTGCATTACTGTGTTAAATGACTATGTTGTGACGTCTGTGTTTTGCAGGACAGGACTCCCTTTTAGTGTCTCGGATACCCTTTGGGTCCTCGTCTTTATGGGGGGGATGTGACGTCCCTGACGGTGATCTGTCTGCTTCACTTCTCAGTGCCTTCCAGGAGAACCAGGAAGCAGAGGGCCGTCCTAAGCAGACCACACCTTAGGGTGTGGCTTCATTGATAAAAGGCCGCCTCAGTCAGTCTGCTCACTCTCTCTGGTGGCTGAGCAGCTGACTGCTGCTATGGCCTACAACCTGCTGTAGTTTGGTGTTTGTTCCCTTATATACATATACACGTGCACACACACACACCCACACACACTGCATTTGATGCAACACACACCCACATTATGTTCCTTTTGGGTTGTTTAGTTAAATAAACACCGAAATATTCTCAGAGCTCTGTGTGTCTTCTCTCCTTTGTTTCAACCTGAGAGCCAGGGTTGTAACAGTAAACATAATGACAGGCCACCGCTGTCAATGTTTTTTATGCCTCTGATTCATGTCTTCATGTCGCTCCGCAAGAAGTCAATTTATTTGTCACAACGGAACTTCATTCAAAGCAGAGCTCCACCAAAGAGCCTGCAGTCGTTGCGGATGGTTCTCTGATGTGTCAGTGTTTCCCCTACATGCATTCTGCTGCGGGATATTCGGGATTTTTTTTAAAAAAGACATGATTTTTGTCGGTTAATATCACGGGCGAATGGCGAATTTAAGTTGCACACAGTGAAAGCACTACACCCTAAGTTGTCTTGAAATCGATTATTATTGTCATTACTGCTATTTGTCTAATTTCTACAAGTCAGCATTTAAGTTGAGTGACTGAAATCCTCGTCATCCTATTTAAAGGCTCCAACAGGCGTCCCATCGAACCGGGGTGAAGTTAGTTTCAGGTTGGATATTCGGCGGATATTCACTCAGGTCCAGCCGCGACTTTACTTAGGTTCACCCAGTGTCAGCAGCAGGAGGCCAGTGTGTTCTAAGAATTTTGGACGTGTGGGGCAAACTAATTATTTCTTAGCTGCAGCCAACATTGGGACAAACTAAATGTAGCTAAAGAGAGACATAGTGGAACCATATATTTTCCTGCAGTTATCTCTATGCTGTTCAGTGTTTCCTACAGGAAATCTGGTCATGATTGTGAACACTTCAGTGGCCGGTCAAAACATATTTTGGCCGGTAAAATTTCCCTACCTGCCGTTGGTCAAAAATCTAATTTTAGACCCTGTACATGACAGTTGAATATTGAATCCTTCCATAATAACCACATCCTGACATGTAAATGTAACAGATGTGTGAATAAAAAACACCAACGTCGTTTTTATGAATACAGTGAGTAGTGTAGTGTTTATAATCATCAGAGAATGTTACAGACGTTGTTTTTGGTTCCTCTCTATTTCCTGAATATATCCATACGTGTGTGAATGTGTAAATGAGGCATTAACTTATAGCACTTTGTAGAAGGAGCTTTAGAAAGTTCACTCCATTGACTTGTATTAGTTCATGGGGCGGAGCTGCCTCCTCCAATATGGCGGCGACGTCGACGTACGGTCCAACGCTGAATGAGGCGTCTATGTATATGTCTATGCTGGATGTGGTCTGAGAGCGGAGTCTGTACAGGAAGCAGCCTCACGCTAGAGGCAGCCAGACCCTCTTGTCTCGCCTAAACAGCGGCATAAGCAGTGACATCTCCCCCCAACAACTGCATCTGCCGCGACATCCCTCCTGGCACTCCTAGATGCCACAGCAGATGTCACGGGTAGCGGCACAAGCAGTGGCACCTCCACCAAACAGCAGCTTCTGCCGCGACATCTCGCCCAAACAGCGCAATTGCCGCGACATGTGCCACGACATCCCTGCTGGCACTCCTGGATGCCACGGCAGATGTTATAGTTCTTCATGACCGGGTGACTCGAAATACACCATGGACATCCTTAGGCTTGTCTTTAACTCCATGAACGTCCCTTTATTATACACACGTGTAGCCTGCAGTACATGCACTACGGTAGCCCCGGAACTAGACACCACAACTCATTTCACTCCGCCTGTACTTCACTAACATCACATGACAGTATAAGTGCGCGGCACTATATACTACATCCTCTTTTCTCAACATGAAAACCACACTTCGCTCTTATTGTACAACCCAGTCTCACGGGAAGTCGTGATACTGTCACGTTAATTAATCTATTGTTTCGTGCATGCCAGCACGATTTCCGCATTTTTTTCGTGCTACTCAGAACGAGTTTCAAACTAATGCATTTCAATTGGAAATTAATTTCGTGCGCACAAGCACGACAGCCAAATGCCACGGCGCACAGAAGGGGTTAATTTCTGAACCCTTCCCCCGTTTTTTTAAAATGTTATATCAAGCCTGTACATTTAATAATCCAGTGGTATTCGGCATCATATCGTCTCATATTTATGATCTGATGCTTTTACTCTTCTTTTTTATTGCAGGATTCAGCGATTTTATGATTAGTAAACTCGTTTATGGTTATTTGTAATATCTGCTTCCTGCTTTCTTCCCTATACAATACAGCTAGAATGTCCGCATTTATTTTTCATATCTATCGAGGTAACTTTTTTTTCAATCGTATCCAACTCGTTTTTTTCCCTGCACCTTCTGTTTTTGATATTCAGCATCATATCGTCCCATAGTCGTGATCTGATGCTATAATTCCTCTTATTTGAAGCACGACAGCCTAATGCCACGGCGCACAGAAGGGGTTTAATTTTATTTAATTTCTGAACCTTTCCCCCCGTTTTTTAATGTTATATCAAGCCTGTACATTTAATAATCCAGTGGTATTCGGCATCATATCGTCTCATATTTATGATCTGATGCTTTTACTCTTCTTTTTTATTGCAGCATTCAGCCATTTTATGATTAGAAAACTCTTTTATGGTTATTTGTAATATCTGCTTCCTGCTTTTTTTCCCTATACAATACAGCTAGAATGTCCGCATTTATTTTTCATATCTATCGAGGTAACTATTTTTTTAATCGTATCTAACTCGTTTTTTTTCCCTGCACCATCTGTTTTTGATATTCAGCATCATATCGTCCCATAGTCGTGATCTGATGCTATAATTCCTCTTAGTTGCTGCAGGATTCAGCAATTGTATGATTAGAAAAGTCTTGGTTATTTTATTTTGTAGGACAAAGCAGGAAACATATATCTGTTTACCGCTGTCGGAAGTAGATTCTGCCCTTCTCCCGCTAACCCCTCTCCCGGTAAGATGTGTGTCTGCTGGGTGTTCACTTTAGCAATGATTTCTTTATTAAACGCAAGACTATGAAAACGATCTTCTAACTTGTGAGGAAAAAAATAGCCATATCTAGCAAGTTTTGTCCAGCTAGCTTACCGTTTAGTCAACTATGTTTAAGCTAATAGTTACTGTATTCCCGCCGAGCGTGGAGCATCATCAAAGAGTACATTATTATGTCATATGCAATAACATGAGAAATCATTTCTCATAAGGACCCTTAAAACCTGTGTTTTGATTTTTTTTTTTTTAAACGTGACCTTTTTGTATGCATTCAGAAGATGGTGGAAATCATGGTTCAACCACTTGCATATAATTCTTAAACCTTTCTGCAAATAAACACAGCTAGACTGATAGCTAGCCTATAGTGCTAAATATTTGTCTCTGTTCTCCTTGTAGATTCTGTCACCCTATACCCGAACACCATCCCAGAAAACTCCACATATAGACCCAAAGGCACTTTTAAGAGCCATCTATCTATCTATCTATCTATCTATCTATCTATCTATCTATCTATCTATCTATCTATCTGGCTGTCTGGCTGTCTATCTGTCTATCTGTGTAACTGTTTGTTAGTCTGCCTGTTTGTTTGTATTGGTTTATTTGTTTATTTGCTTGTCTGTATCTGTCTTCTAGTCTGTCTGTCTGTCTGTCTGACTGTCTTTTCTGTGTTCCTGTCATGCCAGGAGGGTCAACAAAAAAGACTTGTCCCCTTTGCAAGGGAGTTTTGTTTTGCGCCCAGAAGGTGTGCCCTCACTGCAAGACAGAGCAGCCTCTGAAGCAGCGCCTCAAAAAGAAGCTTAAGAAGTTTGATGACAAGAGAGAGGAATGGGTGGTTGGCCGTAAGAAGAACCACAATGTGGCATCCATCAAAGATGAAGCCATCATCATGGTTTGTGCAGATTTTAAAAATGCATTTAGTTCTGTCCTCCGTAATTTCTGTGTTTGTAACAAAAAAGGTCATAGAAGAAATTGACTGCATTTATACCACTACAGCTTGTAAAATGTATACACTGCCAACTATAAATGCATTTACAGCATTCACCTATTCAGTCATAGAAATCACAAAGGTTTCTCTCTATTTTGAGTACATTTAGAGATTGTTATTGTTGATGCTTCAGTTTCTAGTTATCTTAACAAAAATCAAGTGTTACAAATGTGATACATATTGTACCCTTACTGTTGCTATTTGTCTAAAACTTTAGTTTTTTGCTTACACTTCATGAACTGTTTGCACATGCATTTTTATACAAAAGTGAAACTCACCATGAAGTTAGAACATCCTAAATGGCATTAGTATGGATGCTGTCCTCAGGAATGTCAAATTTTTGTCATTAATCAATGTTTTTAGTTAGTTTTGTAGTTGCTATTCCATTTTTTTCCACTGATAATACAAACGTTTGTCATTGCAGCTTGAGAAACTCCATGCTATTGGCTTCAAACCAGTGCTTCTTCTTGGAAAGACAAAGAAGGAGCAAACGAAGTGTGAAATC
Organism: Diplodus puntazzo; assembly: GCA_963678695.2. Taxonomy (NCBI): domain Eukaryota; kingdom Metazoa; phylum Chordata; class Actinopteri; order Spariformes; family Sparidae; genus Diplodus; species Diplodus puntazzo. Next base: position 1,647,255 of record OZ023171.1, read on the forward strand.
CTCACCCCTCGTTGCAGCCTGACTGATTTTGCCAAGGACTACCTCCAAAAAATTGGCTCATTTTATGAGTACCTTTGTGAAGGTGAGATGCATGCAATGCATGCTTAACAAATGGTATTATCAGAATCAGAAGTACTTAATAATAATTCCAGCCGGAAATTATTTTTGTTACAAGCTCCAGATATAAAAATAACATATATTTGCTATATATATATTTATATATATATATATACACACACACATATATATATATATACATATATTAGTGCTGTCAAAGTTAACGCGTTAATAACGCGTTAACGCAACGTCCTCTTAACGCCGTCAATTTTTTTAACGCGCGATTAACGCTCAGTATATTTTAAAAAAAAAATTTAAAAAAAACGCGCATTGTATGATTTACGGCCGTCGGCGGCACCTGTAGTCTTGATTCAGAGGGTGGCAGAAGAAGAAGAAAGGGAATCAGAAGAAGAAGAAGCAGGGCTGGCGGTTCGTTAAAAACACGGTGGACTGAAAAGCAGCACTCGCTGCAAACTCCTCATCTCTGCTGTCATTCACGGTGGCGGACATTTGTTTCGCCATCGCCCTGATCATTTTGCGGGACACTCTCTCGTGGCGTGCCCGTTTGCTGATAACTCATCCCCGCATGTTTATCTCAGGCTCCTCGCTAGCCTTCTTCCTCCCTCCAGCAGGCAGCCTGGCGCTGCTGTTGTCCTCCTCGGACAGACGCTGAAGCTCCGTTTCTCTCACTCTCTTGGGGTCGACAGAGAAACGTCTAGCGGCTGCTTTTCCTGAGTTTTCCTCTGAATATATCACAACAGAAAGTTTGAATTTCAAGTCGTACTTTTTATTGTTTTGCTGCACCAGAGCCATGGTGATCATCAGTGTGATACTGATTGACAAGAAGAAAAACGTGCAGTGTCAGTGGACACCACTTGCAAGCCAAACAGACGGCAGATGCAGAGAGCCCGTCGCCCCCCCTCGCCAAAAGCAGACAACCCTGGATTTATTTTCCTGCATGATTTGTAGTGTTGAATGAACATTTTCATAATGCAAGTATATTTGACCTTTCTTATGTTGTTAAAAGTATTAAGAACATGAAAAAATACATTAAGGTACATTTAGAACAGAAAAAAATGTGCCAAAAAAATTGCGATTAATTTGCGATTAATCGCGAGTTAACTATGGACAAAATGCGATTAATCGCGATTAAAAAAATTGATCTTTTGACAGCCCTAATATATATATATATATATATATATATATACATATATATATATATACATATATATACACACACACACACACACACACACACACACACATATATATATACATACATACACAGAAGATCAAATACACAATTGAAACATTTTGTGCAAGAAGTACAAAAAAGAAATGACTGTCCATGCTTGAGTCAGGTTACAGAAGGAGGAGTGTCTGACTCTCTTAAGGAGGCGTTATAGAGTTTAATGACCACAGGCAGGAATGATTTCCTGTGGCGCTCAGTGCTGCATCTGGGTGAGAGGAGTCTACCGCTGAATGTGCTCATCTGTTGGGCCATTGTGTCGTAAAGAGGATGTTTGACATTGTCCAAGATGGACTGAAGCTTGGACAGCATCCTCCTCTCTGCCACGGTCGTTAGAGTGTCCAGCTCCTCCCCCACGACATCACCAGCCCTTCTAATCAGTTTGTTCAATCTGTTGTTATCTGCGACCTTCAGCCCACTGCCCCAACATGTGACAGCAAAGAAGATCGCACAAGGACCTCAGCCTCCTTAGGAAAAAGAGTCGACTTTGGCCCTTTTAGTAGACCGTCTCAGTATTTCTTGATCAGTCCAGCTTATTATTAAAGTACATTCCAAGGTACTTGTACTCCTCCACAGTGTCCACAGGGACACCCTGGATGGAAACAGGGGTCACTGGTGTTTTTGCCCTCCTCAGATATACTATGAGCTCCTTTGTTTTTGTCACGTTGAGAGGAAGGGAGAGAGGACAGTCCCCTGTGGGGCCCCAGTGTTGCTGACCACCCTGTCCGACACACAGTTCTGTAAGCATACGTACTGTGGTCTGCCCATCAGGTATTCTACAATCCAGGACGCGATGGGAGCCTCAACCTGCATCGCAGCCATCTTCTCACCCAGTAGAGCTGGACGGATGGTGTTGAAAGCACTGGAGAAGTCAAAGAACATGACTCTCACAGACGTCAGGGCCACCACTCTGTAGTCCTGAGGGCCGCTGGGACGCGAAGTCTTTGGCACAGGAACGAGGCAGGACGTCTTCCACAGCACAGGGACCATCTGGAGGTGCAGGCTCAGGTTGAATACTTGACTGAGTACTCCACACTGCTGGGGGGTACAGGCTTTAAGCACCTGGGTAGAACACCGTCAGGACCTGCAGCTTTGCCGGAGTGGAAGTTACTCTACTACTCTCAGACTACTTCTGCTTCATCAGTCCGTGGAGTTCTGTCTGTTACCATATATTCAGTCACTGTGAGCTTGTGAACGTGTGAACCAAATAGTTTAGTTTAGCTTGATGCCATTTTTGAGTCAATCTTATGAGTACGCTGCCATTGTCCTGTATAGACAATATTATAGATAAAATAAGATGAGATAGAACTTTTTCCAATCCCAAAGGACATTTTCATGCCAGATGATTAGTTTATTATAGTGTGAATGGAGTAAATGCCAATAATGGTTAGAGTAATTTGCATGTGTAGAATGCAGGGGGTGAGAGAAATTGTTCATGATGCTGAGAGTTTTCTCAGCATCCTCCACTCTCACAGCCAAATTGAGTTCCACTCCTAGGACAGGAGCAGCTTTGCTGATGAGTTTATGGAGTCTGTTAGCATCAGTTTTCAGAACAGGACGCTGACCATAAAGTATGTAAAGTCGTTGTTGTGGAAAAAACCCTGACAGGGTGATGCAAGACTCTGACACAAAGTGGCTGGATATGGTCCTTTATACACTAAGAACAGCAGTGATAGCAATGGTCTGTTACGGAGAAACTATACAGTCTAGATTTTTAGAAATTGAATAGATCCACTCGACTCACAAATTTCCTGTAATCTAAAGTGAACACAAATCTTGTTGAGATTTGACAACTTGTTTAACTGCACAGGTTGGAACCAGGATCCAGATGTGAATGAGGAGCTTATCACACTGCACCTCACACCCTGTGACCCACTGGAAGGGCCAAGCAACGTGAACATCGAGGGACAGGCAGAGCAGATGGACGTGGAGGGACAAGCAGAGCAGACCGACACGGGGGGACAAACGGAGCAGACCTACACAGGGGGACAAATGGAGCAGACCTACACGGGGGGACAAACGGAGCAGACCTACACAGGGGGACAAATGGAGCAGACCTACACGGGGGGACAAACGGAGCAGACCTACACAGGGGGACAAATGGAGCAGACCTACACGGGGGGACAAACGGAGCAGACCTACACGGGGGGACAAGCAGAGCAGACCTACATGGGGGGACAAACGGAGCAGACCGACAAGGGGGGACAAACGGAGCAGACCGACACGGGGGGACAAGCAGAGCAGACCTACATGGGGGGACAAACGGAGCAGACCGACAAGGGGGGACAAATGGAGCAGACCTACACGGGGGGACAAACGGAGCAGACCTACACGGGGGGACAAGCAGAGCAGACCTACATGGGGGGACAAACGGAGCAGACCGACAAGGGGGGACAAACGGAGCAGACCGACACGGGGGGACAAGCAGAGCAGACCGACATGGGTAAAAAGTCAGGTGTGTACTAATGTTTATAGGGTATTTTCAATTAATTACATTGCTATTCTTATATCTGTTGATAACTAATATCTCATTATCACTGTTTATTAATACATTATGTACAATTAAGAAGGAATAGTGTCATGTTTTAAAGGATATATGAATGAACTATAATCTTATATTGCAGTGGCAACAAGACATATGCCAGAGAGAAAGAATCTGCAAAAAAGTAAGTTTAAATTAATTTCGTGTGTGTTATCCTTACAGCACAAACCAATCATTTAATAATTTTGCATATTCACAAGACATCTCTTTGGAAGGCATATGGATAATGGTTTACTGGTTGACTTTCTCAGAAAACATACACTGTGTGCCACTGCACATGTAGTTGCAAACATTGAGTGCAGCTTTAGTTCAGGCAGGCCACATAGTCAGCTGTGCTGCTCACCTCATCAGCTGATGTGAGCAGGCCATGTTGGACAGGCTCAAATCAGCTAGCTGGCTGTGGTAGGCAAGCTCCTTGTCAGCGGACCATATCTCCTTCTCATTCAATTTGGGCGCTCTATTTAAACTGCATCTGTCGACCATCTTCTTCTGCTGCTTCCTCAGCTTGCTGCTTTACAACCCACCTCCTTCCCAGCTCTTCCTTCTCATTTGGTTCTGACTTACCAATGTCATAATTGGTTCATTGGTGCTTGCTCTGTTCTGGGGGTGTTGCCGCCAAAATTAAATTTTGCAATTGTAATTAAGTTTCTTGGACTGATGTGGTCCTGGCTGAAGTACATGTAATAACAGGGGTTGATGCTTTGATAATTTTTCCCACATTATTTTCCAAATAGTTTTATGTTTTTATGAGAGATGAGTTTTAACAGAAAACACAGTAAATCCATCAGGCTTAAAGCGAAACTCTCGCCAAAAAGCAACCAAGGCTTTATTTGGTTTATTTGATAAGCTAGCATCAAAATCGCTACTTTTAGAACAGTAAGAAGGCTCGACACAACATGAAACTTTGCTCGTAGTATCATCAGGGTCTCTACACATGAAAACGAGCATTTTCGAACATTGTTTGTGTACACAGAGTTTATGAAAAAGAAGGTTTTTGAACTACTCACGTTAGCTGCTGCATCTCCTGCGCATCGCCAACATGGCAGACAAGAAGTGTCGATCCCTGAGTGCGACCTGACCGGCAGGAGAGTAATGGTGAACTGCTCCTCAAGCGTGCCTGTCAGGTCGCATGCTCGTGTTCTTGAGTAGAGACCCTGGTGATACTACAAGTAAAGTGCCTCTTTCGTCGTAATTATGCTTTTACACAAAGGTTTGACTCATATTCAGTCCCAAATAAAGCCTTGGTTGCTTTTTGGCAAGAGAACTATTGTAGCTATGGTATAACATGCCAAGCATTTATAACCATTCTGGCTTGCATACCACTCAAGTCTTCATGGTTGTATTTTTTTGTTGCTCCTAATCTAAAGAAAATGTACAACAGCTATGTTTTTATGTTCACAGATTGCTCTTACCATGCTCGTCTTGAGACTTTTCCCATCAGGAGAGTAAAGAGAGAGAGAGTGAGAAAGGTTAGACAGGGTAGACAGACACCCATGTAAAATTAGCTAACTCTGTTGCAATTAATTATAATCATGTACTGTCACTGCAAAAACAAACAATACTTATTGTTGAAATTCCACGCATTGCACTGTCAGTTCCAGAAACATCCTTGTGTATATCATCTGTAGGGTCTTTTTGAATCACAGGTTAAAACACAGTTTATACTGAACCTATCATTATGAAACAATGTACATTTCAGGAAAGTCCCAGTGCACCAACAAAACTCAGTGACTGCAACAACAGATAATAACTGATTTGTAAGATTGGGAATAATGATCAATGTCTTTCTTTTTTGCTGTTTTTTACTGTCTTTACAGGGCAAAGCAGAGATGTTGGTGGAGTGGGAGCCCTGTCCAGTTTGGTATGTAATTCTGCAATTTTGCTTAATCTCTGCCTCTCTAGAACGGATATTTCGGCGTTAATTTAAATTTAACCCATGGTCCAACAAACCGTGACTCCTAGTTAGACCCCCCCCCCTCCCCGAGAGATGAAGTCTGCTAACCCCTAGCTTCTCGAGTTGTAGCGATTTTAGCAACGACCGCACCATAACAAACAGTGCAGTCTTTTTAGTTAAATTTACGCCAGAATATCCCTTTACTTGTAGTTTATTACTACTTTATGTACTCAGTTGCTTAGAATGATTTCTTTGTTCAAAATAGCAGTGGTATTTCATAGGTGGAAACGAAATAGTTATATGTGGAATATTCTAGGGGTGTCCTCGACTAAGGATTTTCATAGTTGAATCTGATTCATCAGATGTTTAGCAGATGTTTAGCAGCAGGGAACACCTCTATTTTTTCAGAATGGTACGACCTTTTTTTCAAAACCCCATTTTTCGACAATTGGACGACAAGGTTGACAGTCAAATCAGACCTCTCCGAGTCGAATCATAGACTACTTGAGGTCATCACTAGAATATTCAGTAGGTTCTGTGCTTGACACTTGTTAGAGGCTTATTAGAAATACTCAGCAAGCACCAGTAACAAAAAGAACATTTCTTATCTGTTTTCAGTGGCAAGGAGTGGGCCCCTTCCTGGCAGCCAAAGGATTCTCTTTAAATTGTCTAAAAATAAAAATGTGTAATGTGACTGTTTTTGTTTCAGTGTGAATATTTTGTTTGGAGCATATATGTCATTAGGTTTCTATCTTGCATTTAAGGTAATGTTTATTTTAAACTGGGATAAGATGGAAAATTCCACATACACCTCATTTTTATTACATCACAGCTGGGGTATTACTTGATTTCATGTTCTTGAATCAAATAAAATCAATGTTATTTATATAGCCCAAAATCACATTGCCTTAATGGGCTGTACAATCTGTACAGTGAACAACATCCTCTGTCCTTAGACCCTCGATTTGAGTTAGGAAAAACTTCACAAGTTGATGGAAAAAAACAATGGAAGAAACCTCAGGAAGAGCCACAGAGGAGGGATCCCTCTTCAAGGACAGACAGACATGCAATAGATGTTGCGTGTACAGAAAAGAGCAACAAATCACAGTTTACTATGTACATTAACAGAAAGTCTGATACAAGTTATGTAAAGTGAGTGGATCCAGGAGACGACCGAGCAGGACGAGGCATCACCAAGTGCTGCCCGAGCCAGACGACCTCCTGTCCACCATGGTGACCTGGAAGAGGGCAGGCCACACAAGATCATTAGTAATAGACGGAGAGAGGCATCAAGATTAACAGAAATAAAGATATGAGGAGATAGTGAAGCAGAATAGAGCAGGGATCCAGCAGAGCCCAAGGTGTGACGATCCAGATCAGTCAGTATTTCAAAGCAGCTGGAGGCCGGAACGGTAGGTGGTCCTAGGAGGCCGTGGTCCATCAGAAGGGAGCCTGAAAGAAAGAGGGGAGGAGGAGGAAACAGAAGGAGGAGAGAGAAGAGGAGGGGGAGAAGGAAGCTATCGAGAGTGTAGAGAGTGACACAGCTTGTGGGAACAGAAAACAAAAACAAAGGTTAGAGAAATGTGATATTGATCAGAATAAACCGATTGTTTCTCGTCGGCAGCACAATGTAATCTAATAGGAACTCATTGAGACTGACACCGACCCACTGAAAAAATGTACAATTGATATCAAGGGCTAAGTAAAGGCTAAAATGAGTTTTGAGTTTGGATTTAAAGGTGTCATCAGAGCCAGATTGTCTGGACCTGACTTTTGTCACACTGTTCCAGCTTCCACCCGAAGAAGACATAGTAACACATGACATAGTCAGTTATAGCGTGAATACACGTAGGTTTGCACCTTAACTCTGCAAACAGTCATCCCTTTGCACGGGACCAATGTGCCCCTGCAGATCCACAAATGATCATCTCCTATAAATGAAGCTTTGCAAGACATTGACGTCGTAAGTGGCCCCCAGCTGTTGTCATCTGACAGCCAGCTGATTAGTCTCTACCAAAGCACATTCATTCTAGAGTGGAGCCTTCAGTGCCAAGTCTAACTGTATAACTTTTTTGCAGTAAATGGTTTTAATCAATGACGAGAATGTTCCTGAATGCTCACCACAGTGGCAATCAATACAAAATACACATCAAAGCTGGACATTGCAAACAGAAAATTCTAATGAGCCAAAGGGGAGCCCGCAGTAGAGAAAGTTTGGAAACCGCTGATCTATCCTGTCAGTGTGTGAAAGGGTGCAGTCGCTATAGCCTAGGCTATGTTTATAGCCATATTAACGGAATGGGGAAATATGCTTATTTGCAAGAACATGTATCTGTAGGGGAAGAATGGGTCTTATCTGATCCAAATTGAAAAATCTGACTGTGTGGAAGTTAAACATCAATATGTTGAACATATCTGGCCATTAATTAGGCCTTAAAAAATGTTGGGCTTATCTTATCTAGCTGGGACCTAAGGCATCTGAGAAAGTATCACCTGAAAGAGGCTTAGCTGGGAGCAAGATTAAAATGAAATTTTATTGTAAATGAACAATGAAGACATCATTTGAAAGGTCTTGGCCTAAGGAGTAACATATTTCATAATGGGATATGTGGGTGTTTCCTTCTCCTCAGGAATGACCTTTGAACCTTGAAATTGGGACGTATTTGAAGGGTTATAAATCAGCCAAAAAAAATGCGACAGATATGGGATCAACATTTTTGGAAAGCTCTTGATCTATACTACTATAACCGAATCAGTGTCAATAGGGGGCGCCACTGATGAGGGCCCAAATCTTAAAAAAACATGATATTACCATGTTGTCAATAAGATACATGAAATTTGACCTATTAAATGTGTTCCCTATCCTTTAAACCTATCAATAAGTGAACAATATTCTTGGTTATGACTTCACATAATAGAGAAAACACATTGGAACTACAAAACAACATGGCGGAGCATAGTAATGTGTATTGCGACTTCCGGACATTTCCGCATCTTTGTAGTTTTCAGTTGATGGGGTTTAGTTGATAGATTAGGGTTGAGAAAACATCTATCTGGTTACTTTTTAATACCAAAAGTTTAACCTTGAGATATATGGTCATATAATTGGAATATGTATGTCTGAAAAACATAAATATATACATTTATTACGGTTTAGTAGACGTCCGTCAATCGTGACTACAGATATGCTGGACTGACGAGGATGCGTTCAGTGGCGGTAGGATTTTGACATGTTTTCAAAACAGCTAGGTCTCGCTTGAAGGAAACACCGGGGTGCGCACCGCCAAAAACTAAAACGAGACGGATGAAGAGAGAACAAAAATCACAAAATATACACAGGCGACAGGCCTATGCCTTATATGTCCTTGAGGCTTTGTACCGTCCTCACGCTGTGAATGATTGAGGATCGGATTGTGGCCCACTCAAATCCATCAGATCGGATCAGATTTTCCGGTCTTCGCAGGCGCAATATTTTTTCCCCGGGAGCGTCAGCCGGAAGTAGACGGACGGCGGCGGCGTCTTTCCTCCGAAATCACCGCAAAAAGAGCGTCATTGTGCCCCTAGTTTCTGTAATTATCATATCTGAAATGTTCAAAGATGTAGCTTCGTCTCGCTTTTCGTACGTCATCTTTATTGAATGCTGAGGCAGCTGGTGACGTAAAGAGGTCAGCCGGAGGTGGCTCTGTTACCACTAGTTGAAATGGGTGCAGCGCCACCTATCTCACCGGGGGATGACATGCTTAGGCCCAATTTTTTTCGGTCAAAAAACGTCTGATTGGGAAGCATAGTCACCTATGGCTGTAATCTGACTAAACTGTGCGTGTAAATGTACTGACTGACAGCTGCACATCTGTCAGCAGCTGTGCTCCAGACACATCACCAACTTTAATTTGTAAAGACAGATTAGAAGTTGATTTTGTAAACACTAAGCACCATATACTCACCCTCATTCATAATGATTATAAACCATAACCTAATGTAATAAATCTGTCAGCTGCTGTCATATCCGGTGCAATCGCCAGTGTCCCCCCTCCCAAGGGGGCGGTTTGAAAGTTGCCCTTTGTCCATAGTGGAGGATGACAGGAATAGTTTCAGCGATGGTTGTAGTTCTATGTGTTAAATGTTCCATAATACATATTCAGACAAACTTGTGATATTAAATAAGTGTCTAAGTAACACACACAGAAACAACCTCCATTCATGTGCATACAGTGATTTTTATTTCTGGACACTATAGACACTGCCTTGGACATGGTATGTATAACTTAACAATATAGTAAAATGCAGATATAGGCCAACATCTGGAGGATAGTGGGGTGACTGTTCTTTATTTAAGCTCTGCTTTTTTCAGCCACATCTTTTGATTCAGAAACTGAAACAACTGGCTGTAAGCACCTCAGTTGGTATCACTCCTTTTTAACAAACATAACTCAGCTACTTAAGGTCACTAATAGTGTTTCTCAGGTAAAAACCATAAGCACAGGAGCTCCACAGGGGTGTGTCAACTCACCAGTTCTGTTCACACGGTTCACAAATGAGTGCTCAACAAGTCACGCACAGAATTATAATTTCAAATACTCTGATGACTATGCAGCGCTGAGTTTACTTCAGGTGCATGACAACACTAACATTTATCATTCTGGAGTGGAAAGGTTTGTTGAGTGGTGAGATACCAATCATCTCACAATAAATGTTAAAAAGACAGAGGAGGTAAGTCTGTGATCACAGCAAAATTGTCATCCACAACCAACCAGTAGCACAAATCCAGTCCTACAAGTATCTTTGTTTCCACATACACAGAACTTTAACATGGACCACCCATGTAGACTGTGTGTGTTCTAGACTCCTCCAAAGATTGTACTTTCTAAGGAGACTGCAACTGTACAGAGTTGAGCAGAGAATTATGTTTTATTTTATCAGGCTGTCTTGGAGAGCGTAATAAAATACGGTATGACTGTTTGGTTTGGGAACCTCCCTGTTTCAGCTAAATCAAAGCTAATGCACCTGTTTCAGACAGCCATGAAAATTATTGGCCTTTAAGATGATTACAATCTGCAGTCTCTGAAGGTGTGTACTGAAACAGGTGAAGAGAATCCAGGAGGACTCATCCCATATTCTACACTCACAGTCTGAGCTGTTACCATCAAGCAGGAGATACCGAGCTCAGAGGTCCAGATTAAACCAATACAAGAACTCAATCAAAAACATGCCTTGAGTGCTGCATGGGTATCAGTTGTTTGTAAGTTTGTCTTTTTGTCTCTACCTCTGGTCCTCTTCAGTTTAAGGATCCAAATACTTGGTAATAGCGTGAACTGAGGCACTCAGAGAGTAGTAACTCGACTTCTCCCCTTTCCTTTGATCTAGGCGGGATCCAGCTCCCTTGGCCAATATGTGTCTTCCTTCAGCTTCCTGAATGAGAAACCCTTTCCCTATATATAGGAAGTTACATATGGGTGGCCGTTTTATATCAGCCCTGATGAAGGCCTGTGGCCGCAACACATTGGCTTGTTTTTAGATTGTATGGCCATGCTGCAAGGCTTTTTAAATCACTCTCCTACTCTAAGTGCCTCAGTTCCAGCTACCACCCAATACAAGAATTCCTTCATGCCTCTGTCAGTTGGTGTTCTGCATTGGAGTTTAAACTATCACTACAACTTTAATGATGTTCTTGTGTTTTTTTTGTAATTCTTATTGTGTGCTTTCTATTGTGTTTTTATCTGTCCATGGATATGCAATTGGTCTGGCAGCGGAGAGTCCAGTTCATCATGCATCATCAATCTGTGAAAAAAAGTAACAGGTTAAGAGAAGGTGAAGTCTAGAATGAAGCTGTATAAATCATTTACAGGTATAGGTTTGCAAAACAAAACACTAGTATACAGTACATACTTGAGTAAATTACCTAAATTGTGATATCCTCTTCATCTTCACTGCTGTCTGGACTGCTGAGGGCACTTTGATCTTCCTCCTCCTCAATGTGCAGATGGACAGAGGCCTCAGGACCTAAAGCAGTCTTGTACTGATGGAGGACCACTTGCAACTGCTCCAACCGCTCAGACAGTCGTTTTTTAAAGAGAGAGCCAAGTCCTTCGTTGCCCTGGTCTACATTTCAAAGGACACAAGACACATTATAGACGCACTCCACAGTAAGATGTCTGTCTTCTGTGACTGACACTGACTTCGGCTTACTTCTTTTTAATCTTTAAAGCGATTCTTTCAATGAATACATTTTTGTTTCATCTTACCATTCTCAGTCCCCTTGTTCTGCAGCTCCGCTGCCTGCTTCTGCAACCACGTGCAATGTTGCACCATCTCCAAAAGCAAAATGCTCTTTTCCTCTTCCAGTCGCATTGTTAACATCACTTGGTCATACAATCTCTTCTTGATTCTGATGTTTTCTGAACACAATAACAGTAAAATTAAAATACAGCCACAAACCTAATGGATGTTAAAGCGCTTAATATGTTATTAGCATGATTTAGTTCAGCATACTCTAAGTACAAGAACTCAAAATTAATTCTTATGAAGCTTTACAAAACTGATTTACCACTGCCATGAACCTCCCATGGCCACAGAGGGGACACAGTGCTCTCTCCAGTGAATGTGTTCTCCACAGCAGCCACGTCAATTGCTGCAGAGTCTGGTACGAGTCCATTGTACCTCTGCATCTCCTGAAGAAGCAGTTTTTTGTCTTCTCCCAGCTTCCTTCGAAGGCGGTGGCGAAACTTGCTGCTGTCTAAACAGACATAAAGAGCAAGAACACTGTCTAGATTATCATAATCTAAATGGCAGTTCAAGTAATGGACAGTTAGAATTTATGAATCGCAAGTACATGCATTTGTTGGCATGTAAACACTATTGAAAACAGTAGATTGATTTTATGAACTTGTTTTTTTGTTTTACCATTCTGACGGTAGAGGCTTTGTTTCCGTTGCCTGACACTAAGGTAGAGCCCCACAATGGAGTGCTGAAGTTCACTCTGTGTGGTGCCCTCAGTGGTATGAGGTGCATTTGGTGTCTCTATATCAATAAAAAATAAAGTAAATTCAACATAACAGAACACAGGACTATTTTTGTTCTACACATAAAATCCATTTTAATACAACTTGGCTGTAAAACATGCGATGTGCACTCTCTGAACTGATTTGTTATCTGGTCTTGCTTACCTCCAGCTGCCCATTCAATCACCTCAGAGATCCACTGTGAGGTGATTTCCTCATCAGAGCAATGTAGCTCTGATTTTAGCTCAGCTAGCCTTGCAGTCTCGTCCAGCAGTCTTTGACATGTCTAATAAATAGTGTTATACAATAATCAGGTTAAAGCCCTTAACTATTAACAAGCCAAGTGAACAACACATGTGTCAATACATGACACAACAAAACCACAAAAACAGACTTACCTTTACATATCTAGTGGAAAGTGTTTGGTGTAAAGAGGCCCTTTTTTTGTGGTTCCACCCCAATGCATGCAGTGTAAGCATGTCCACACGTGCTGTTGAAAACAAATAACTAGTTTATGAAATGCAATCTAAAAAAGGGTACAAGAATATGGTAAACAGATTAATCACCTGCTTTCGACATATATTTTGTTGTTAGGGCACAACGAGATAGGTAGCTGTTAACTTGCTCCACCTCCTCACCAGCAGTTGTCCCTGCTCCTTCCTGGTTCCTACCACTCCATTTGATCTTTAAAGTCCGTGTAAAGCAAAAATAAATTTGTGTGATGAGTTTGTCATACCACAGAAACATGTGTCATTGACCACTGAGCAAAATTTGAAAGATTAAAAAAATTGCCAAGTATATAAAATTAGGTCTCAAAATCCTGGAAAAACAAGCACTTCTCTCTGCTGTGAAACGCTGGGGGCGTGTCAGTTAGAGGCGCTGCAGCCACGCCCACATAGGAGGGGAGCTGCCTCCGTGTACTGCAGGAGGACCTAACCTATTTTTTTTTTTGTATGAAAATCTTTATTTAACATTTGCAAAAGTACAGACAATCAGATATAGCAGACACTGAGTGATAAGACAAGATACAAAATGAATAAAAATATATCTCTTGATAAAATAATACATGTAATTGGAATAGAATAAAATAAATATGTATAAGGCATTTCTTATTTTGGGGTAAGTGAAAATGACTAAGTATTGTAGTGTCCGTTCACTTTTCTTATTTGGCATCAGTTTTAAGGTGTCTATGTAAAGAATAAACTCATTTGTGAATACATTAATGTTTGGGAGGGACTTGGAAAATTTACTCTTATGGATGTGGAATTTACCTATTAAAATCATGAGGTTTATTGTGGAGCAAATTGATTTGTCGTTATATTCGAATTTTGAAATAATATCTTTGGGTCTTATTGTTACATATTGTTTAGTTTTGTGGAGGACCTAACCTACAGTAACAATGGAAGCTACTAGCAGCGTCATCGATGCACCCAGCCGGAACCGTTTGAGCCATCAGAGCCAGAAACTGACTCTGAGTCAGACACTGATAGTGCTCAGCCTCGTTCCTCACAGGCCATGTTTTACATTACACACAAACATAACACCCCAGTCTACATATAACTCCTTGTCATAGCTATATTGGTGCACATATAAATAGAATATGTGGATTATCATTGTGCTGTCAGATGGACTCGGGACTCAGGGACTCAGGCCAAATCATGTCATGATTAAATGAAATAACATCTGCTAACATTACATGGGCATGACAGGATGCACGATGTAAAATCACCTTCAGGATTGGCACCTTCAGTAAAATGCATTTAATTGCCCGTGCACGTTGTGTCCGAGCCGGCCGGGCGACACATTAACCAGGGTTCTCCCCGGACGGTGGAACAGCGGCGCTGCGACACTATACTCATCCTCAATGTTAGCTGCTGTACAGTGGGTGTTTGTGGGCTGCAGCGATCTTGTTAAAAAAAAAAAGCGCCCGCCTCTGGCGGTGACGAGCGTCCGACCGTTCTCTGGCTGATGGCGATAACGACCGGGATAACGACCAGGTTGGGCTCGGACAGAGAATCTAAAGTCTAGCCGGTGGCGGGGATGAGAGCACCTGTTGTCGGCAGGAAGGTTGCAGTGACGGTGACGGTACACGTCATGTTAATGACGTCGGTGTTTCCCCAGGTGTTCCCTGAAGGTGTTCCCCTTGTCTACCTAAACCCGCGGACAGTTTGTAATCATATAGATGCTGTTATAATGTGTAGTGATCTAGATTCTGACCCACCAAACATCCTGGACAGTGACGGAGTGAGGATTTTCGCGCTAAATTGCATAATTATACATAATCACCATCAGTAAACAGGACACTGTCTGGCTCTATCACTCGCGGGGACGGAGGCTGTTTTCTGGGGGAAAGTTCCCTGAAGTCTCGGTCAGGAGGGCTGGCAGTCGCGGGTGATTTATTTTCATCACAAACACTCGGTGAGTTAAAGTCTTTGCCGGTGACAAACGCTGTTTTCTGAGCAGAAATGTGATGACGAGTCAGGAGGACAGGCGGAGGACGGACAGGAGGACAGACGCTTCTCCACATACAGCTACAGCTATTTGTTTTCCTCATATAAGTTGCTAAAGACGGTTACAGTTACTATATTTTTGTCTGGTCCTGTACGTTGCTTTGTGGGACATTTCTCTGTATTTAGTTGAGTGAGGGACCTGTGCAGTTATCGGACTGTCAGACCGACACGCCATCGCTCCGCGCCTCCGGATTATCCGTTCACACTGGGACGGCTCACCAATAATGCTCCACATACCGCCGGTGGGACCCGCCGTCAGCGGGACGGAGAGGGTCGGCTGCGGCGGCGCGGCCACATTACGGCCGGTGGGACCCGCTGTCAGCTGGATGGAGAGTGTCGGTTGCGGCGGCGCGGCCACATTATGCCGGTGGGACCCGCCATCAGCGGGACGGTGAGGGTCGGCTGCGGCGGCGCGGCCACATTATGCCGGTGGGACCCGCCGTCAGCAGGACGGAGAGGGTCCGCTGCGGCCACATAAGGCCGGTGGCACTTGCTGTCGGCGGGAGGAGAGGATGCAAGCCGGGGACGGAGAGGATCGGTTCGGCCCCAGTGCCCAGCCTAAACGGACTCTGCAGAAATCCAGACTTTACCTGGTGACAGTTGCTGAAACTATCAGGGGTAAAGTGGACACTGCAGAGACGGTGTTGGTGGTGATGTTTAACTCCCCACAGTAACGTTAGCTCCTCTTGACAAAATCAATCCACCGTTTCTTTATGTTGTCATCTGAAGGAAACTTAAATAAGCTAACAGCGCCGTCACCCTGCATACTGTGGCATCCAGGAAAGGTGCAGGAGCGATGAGGAGGAAATGTGACTGTTTAGCTGACTGGTTGGCTGGTTAGCTAGCTGCAAGCTATTGTAAGCAATGCTATCCAAGACTGGAGAGCGAATGGGAGAACCGCTGAAGCTGATGCGCTGCACGTATTTATACCACTTCTGCAGCAGGGCGGGGTTTATGCAAATCATGGCCGCGTTACGTAACGCGGCCACGATTTCTGACCCGCCCATTAAATCCTGAACACAGAAATGTTGAAAAACAGTCTGTGAGCCTAGCTCCAAAATTAAATTCTAAATGGTCGAATGGCTTTTACATGTTTTAAGTAAACACATTTATGACCTGTTTAATGTGTTTAGAAGAAAATGGCTGATTTTGCTTTACACGGACTTTAAGTAAGTAAAGAGGGATATAATGTTAATGCAAAGGCTATATACCATAGTTGTTTATAAACGTGTATGTCATTACTGTGCTTGTAAATGTTACAAATGCAAATATGACACAAAAATGTTAAAAATACCTCACACTTGGTTGCATGAGCTCTTGCATGCATAACACTGAGGAACGGCTTCATTTTGGTCAGGTCCTGGAGGGCAGGAAGGACACTGGCAGCTTTTTGCAAGTAGGGCCAATATTTGCAAGCCACATCCATGGCAAAGAATTGAGGCTTGGCCGGCATCAGCTCTTTTGAAGGTAGAGGGGGTAAGCAAATATCTCCCCCCTGTACATATTAAGAGCTTTCAAAAGGAAGCCATGGCGACATACAGCAACCTCCATCCCCTCTTCATCCAATTTGGAAGCCCTCCTTGAACTCTCCCTTGCTGCTGTCCACTGGGAGTCCCCACATTTTCCTTTTCCATGTCTCTGTTATACAAAACAAACATAAATAAAATAAATGCAATTGGGTCTGTTATATATGTCATTGTTTATCTAAATTCAACTTATTTTTCACTGCTTTTTGGATGGCCTCGGTAAATGTGGACACTTCACTGTCTTTTGCCACAAAGAGCCCCTCAAAAAAGGCTGGCTCATCACTGCTGAAGAAGAAAAACAAATATACTCAGATGCATTAATCACACAGGAATATAAATTAATCAATAAAAGCAATAGAAATAAGAGCACCTTCCACTTTGGCCAAAGCGATACAACTTCCTGTTTCCATCTGCAGAAACAGCCAACATTTCAGGTGTGCAGGCTGGGCAGGTGAATTCAGCACCACAGCAGAGTTGGTTTTCCTCAAATGATGAGTATGAAAACTCTAAGAAACTGCGCTGCAGTGCATCTCCATTGATATGTCCAGACTAGAAGACACAGAGAATTATACATTTTTGTGATGTTGTCTGCTTATGTAAATACAGTTTTTTAATATGGTAAGGAACAAATAAACGTACTCTTCCTCCACACTTTGTGCGGTGCTCCAGCAACTTTGCGAAGGCCTGTCTGGCAAAACCAGGAGAAATGACCTTAAGTTCCTGGAAGGAGCTCAAAAGGTCCAATGTATACAAAGTATACACATTAAGAGAGGCCGGCCAATATCCGCTCCTAATGAGGTCCTTTAATTCAGGAGTCCACTGCCTCTGGCATGTTCCACACAAATACAGTGGCTGATGCAAGTCAAAACGCCCTTGGAACATAATGCAAATAAACAACTTCATGAATACATACCAACCACATACTTAATACACCTGATCTGTGTAGTGAAGTGAATTGTTCTTACCATTGATGGTAATTAAAATCACTGGTTTCCCTGGTGATATCATGATGTTTGTGCCCTCACAAGAACAGCATGGTGCCTTCGCAGCTGGCAAAATGCATGCTAAAAAAACAAGAAACCACTGCATTACATTATTTGTAACAAGCTAGAAATACAAATGGAAAATATTAAGCTTAGACTGAGACATACCTTGCTCATGGGTGCAATATCCATCCTCCTGTTTGGTGATCCGTGTAGTTGGAGGAATAGCTTTAAAAAAAACATCAATAATGGATTCCCTGTTGTGGAGTGGCTGCTTTTTGTGATGCAGTACATCACAGTCGCCACAGAACCACTCCTCGGGAAGACAATCTCAGCACCTAGAAGGGAAAGGCAAAATCATTATAAAAAATTATTTTATGAGAATAGACATAGGTACTATACATTCAAGTTAGGATATTCTGAATTAGGTGAGATACAAAGTTGTATTTATTTGGGATATGTGTCTCAGGGTTTAGCCCCTTACAGTTGGGCACAGGAGGTCCTAAATAATTTTTCCACATTCCTGTAGGATGCTTCTGAAATTTTCAAGTTTTCAACCAGCACCAAAGAAAACATAATTACACACTGGCCAGTAATTCTAAAAAAGCCCATCATGGAATAAGTTTAGTATTTAAGAATACCAACCGAATGACAGCAGGCTCATTGCAAAGGCAACACAAAGGATGACCAACAGCCTCTTTCTCTATGAGGCACTGGAGGTTGTATGGTCTTGACTCTCTCCAGCGCTCCGAGGCTTTCTGCTGACGGAAAGACCAGGATGATGCTATGCTTCTTTGAGGCTCATCAGAATGACACGATGCCAAAATAGCAGAGAGCCTCTCCATATTTTTTTCTGTAAAGAAAATATGAACTTGAGTTATAAAAGATGATTTAGATAACAACCACTAAAACAATTAATCAACAGATAGTATACACATTTTTCATCACCATGGAACTGGCTCTAATCATTAGTGTTCTTTATCGATGTAAAACATTGTCTTTACAGTTTAAGGTTTGTTTCAATGTCTATCTTAAATTCAATTATACATGGAGATTTGAAGATTACATTTAAAGTTAAATTCATTCATCACTGTGATTTACCAAATTTTGCCATAGGACTTGCTGAGGGTAAAGTAGGAAGATCTCCCACACTGGATGACAGGGAGCACTCAGTTGGAGGCTGTGCACCTGTAAATAAGCACATAGAAGAATAAGAATGAATTAGGGTAGGATTAGGACTGCAATCATGTTTTTTCTACCTACATACTAATTAACAATTGATATAATCAGACAAACTATACTCACATGAAATACTTGGTTATGTAATTAACTGCAATGCCACTGAAAAAATTGTTATCTACTTTTTGATACATCAACAAATTACACAAACAACCTGTAGCTGAGGCTCTGCATCGCCCACCATGCCTCCCCCTGGGCTTGCCTTGTCCTTTCCTTGTCCTCTTTGACTTTGACGGAGAGTCTCTTCCAGAGCATGTGCGTTTCCTGATCTGAGCTGCTTCCTATGAGTTGATAAAAGTCTTGTCAAACTGATGTGGTTAAAGGTACTAGAAGCAAAAACAGATGACAAATCAAAGCAAACCCCAACATCTACTGAATCAAGGGATTTATACACTATCCCACCCTTACCATAATATCGCCATCTGTAGTTAAGGAAAGTTACATTGGAAAACTTGCTTTCCAATGTTTTGCATTACATATTTCACTAATGCACTACAGTCATAAACAGTCTGCCTGTGGCCTCAATTTCTTCATTTGTTTACTGAAGTTTTCTCCATAGCTCTGAGTGCCGATATCATTCACTGCTGATACAGAGTCAGCGTCATCTGGGCCTCAACTGCATTGTTTAATAAAACAGAAAAAAAAATCTTCTGCACTCATATTTCTACACACATTCAGTAAGGGATATAATTTATCACCCACATGTATGGTCAAGTAAAGCATGATGTAAACACTAACCCTGGCTTCAGCGAGAATCTGATCATGCTTCAGTTCAACAGCCATACGCCTCCCCTCTTTGTATTTGGGATTCTGGGGGTCAACAGTATATCTGTTGTCCATTGCAATACAGACAGACAGATACAGACAAACAAATAAACAAACACATAAACCAATACAGACAAACTAACAAACAGATACACAGATAGCTGAGAGATAGAGAAACAGATAGATAGATAGATAGATAGATAGAAAGATAGATAGATAGATAGATAGATAGATAGATAGATAGATAGATAGATAGATAGATAGATAGATGGCTCTTAAAAGTGCCTTTGGGTCTATATGTGGAGTTTTCTGGGATGGTGTTCGGGTATAGGGTGACAGAATCTACAAGGAGAACAGAGACAAATATTTAGCACTATAGGCTAGCTATCAGTCTAGCTGTGTTTATTTGCAGAAAGGTTTAAGAATTATATGCAAGTGGTTGAACCATGATTTCCCCATCTTCTGAATGCATACAAAAAGGTCACGTTTAAAAAAAAAAAATCAAAACACAGGTTTTATGGGTCCTTATGAGAAATGATTTCTCATGTTATTGCATATGACATAATAATGTACTCTTTGATGATGCTCCACGCTCGGGGGGAATACAGTAACTATTAGCTTAAACATAGTTGACTAAACGGTAAGCTAGCTGGACAAAACTTGCTAGATATGGCTATTTTTTCCTCACAAGTTAAAAGATCGTTTTCATAGTCTTGCGTTTAATAAAGAAATCATTGCTAAAGTGAACACCCAGCAGACACACATCTTACCGGGAGAGGGGTTAGCGGGAGAAGGGCAGAATCTACTTCCGACAGCGGTAAACAGATATATGTTTCCTGCTTTGTCCTACAAAATAAAATAACCAAAAGACTTTTCTAATCATACAATTGCTGAATCCTGCAGCAACTAAGAGGAATTAAAGCATCAGATCACGACTATGGGACGATATGATGCTGAATATCAAAAACAGATGGTGCAGGGAAAAAAAACGAGTTAGATACGATTAAAAAAATAGTTACCTCGATAGATATGAAAAATAAATGCGGACATTCTAGCTGTATTGTATAGGGAAGAAAGCAGGAAGCAGATATTACAAATAACCATAAACGAGTTTACTAATCATAAAATGGCTGAATCCTGCAATAAAAAAGAAGAGTAAAAGCATCAGATCATAAATATGAGACGATATGATGCCGAATACCACTGGATTATTAAATGTACAGGCTTGATATAACATTTTAAAAAAACGGGGGAAAGGTTCAGAAATTAACCCCTTCTGTGCGACGTGGCATTTGGCTGTCGTGCTTGTGCGCACGAAATTAATTTCCAATTGAAATGCATTAGTTTGAAACTCGTTCTGAGTAGCACGAAAAAAATCGTGCTGGCATGCACGAAACAATAGATTAATTAACGTGACAGTATCACGACTTCCCGTGAGACTGGGTTGTATTGTAATAAACTTCTGTTTAAAACTGAACTGTGTGTCTTATTACTGCCACCACTGTGCATATAGATATGCTTTAACAAAACTCACGTTTGTAGCTTCTGTTAGTACAAATAATCACTGTCTAAGAGCCCTATCTACAGCAACATGCCTTCATACTCTTGACTAAGAACAGGAAAAATAACATTTCTTCCATGAACATTTATATTTTGCATTTATCAAAAATACCTTCAACATTTATCATTTGTTCTTTTAACAATTCCTTTAACAATCACTTTTTTTTTTTTTAACAGATAGGATAGGTGGGTCATTCTATAGAAATGGTCACTTTCCTGTCCCCGCATTATTCACCAGGAAAAGTGCTCTAAAGTGTTAAACAATGACATAAAATATACATGTTTTTTTTTTTATTAAAGTGTGTTATTGTTATTAAACCATGCATAAGACAGTTATAATGCATTTTTTTATATATATATATCTTGAAAATCTGGTTAGTGCCATGAATTTGGCTTGTCCCTCGGGTAAGGAGTCATGGTTCAGTGACATATTTTGAATTTAAATACATTTTTTTCTCCTGTTTTAAAGATCATAATACAAAGTTAAGTGTTATAGCTATGTAGGAAAATACTTTAAAAAATTAAAATATCAATAAATAATTTAAATAATTTACAAAAAATAGCTGTCCCTTGATTTCATGTCACTGGTGTTACTATTTGTAAAACCTCTTATTTTGAAAAACTACTTCATCTCTGCAAGCATCTTTCCTGGTGAAGAGTTCATTGGAGGCGGGGCCATTTTGAAGAGCACATGGTAAGTCAGCACCTTCTCTTCATATGTTGACAATTTTAAGATTTAACGAGTAATTTCATATGAGGACTTAAGATGCGTCACTGGTGTTATATAGTTTATAGTAAGGGGAAAGGAAATTTTATTAAAATAATTGATAAAATTGTATGATAAGCTGATATATTTACAAGTTAAGAAGTGTGGTTTTGCCTGCAATGTCCACCATCTTGAATAGGCCATCTTGTCTGTCGATGTGTCACTGGTGTTACTGTCACTGGTGTTACTGTTCTAGCTAGTAACACCAGTGACCAGTGGGTAACACCAGTGACGATCAGTAACACCACAAATCTTTCCCTATCTTTCCCCCAAATAAATAGATAGGTCAGCATTTACATAAAACAGACTTGTTAACATTTCATTGCTGTTTCAATATTGTAACCATATGACTATCCTTTTTATACATATGGCTAAGTTGAGTGCAGCTGAAAAGCAAAGACTCTACAGACAGCGTAGGGATGCTGACCCAGAACGCAGAGCAGCCTACCTTGAAAAAAAGCAACAAACTTACTTAAATGATATAGAAACTCAAAAAAGAAAGAGAGTGAAGGACCTCACAAAAAGGGAGAAAAGACAAGAGCAAAAGAAATGGCGGGTCAGACAGGCAAAGCACAGAGAGAAAGCCAGAGCAGGAAAAACTCCTCCACCAACTCCAGACAGCGAACCCAGAAGTTCAAGGTCAAAATTAAGATAGTGTAACTGCAAGTTCACACACACACACACACACACACACACACACACACACACACACACACACACACACACACACACACACAAATGAAGGTCTATACAATATTTGTCACATGGCTATAGAATGTATTATTGTTTCAATAAGTGACACAGGCCAAAATATTGTACAATTACACTGTATTCCATCTTTCTGTGTTACAGACAACAAATCCAGGCGCGGAGAGTGCACAGGAGAGAAGGACAGAAATGGCAAAGAAAATGTCAGAAGTTGCATGAGAAGTTGGAAAAGCACAAAAGACTACACGACAAATACAAAAAACGCTGGCACAGATTGCAGGGTAAAGGTCGAGACACTGACAGCCCAAGAAAGAAGGCAAAAAAAACACTACAAGGCAGTCCTAAAAAGACTCTCATCTTCCACTATGCTCTCTTGGGGGAGCTAAGAGCAAAGTACAAAGCAGCCAAAGCCAACAAAGACAAGAAGGCATTTGTAAATATACTGTCAGGAAAGCTCATCAGGAAATACAAATTAAGAAAGTTGTGTGAGCAGAGCATTGGATTTCATACAAGGCCTTGAAGCCACCAGCCACCAATGTGGCAGTCAAATACAGTTGCATTATGTCAGTGAGGAAGATGTAGAAAGAAAGGCACAGGAGATGTCTGAGGTACCTCTGGTAACTATAAAAGGAACCATGCGAATGCACCAGGTATTAAGCACCACACCTGGCATCCTAAAATACAGAGACATAAGTTGTGTCTGTCAAGCAGCTCAAGGTGTGTGGGACTGCCGATGTTATGGACTCCAAACAGTCACTCTCCCGACAGTGCTAGCCCATGACCTCTCACCTCCACATCAACCAGATGTCACCAACCCGGCTCCACTTCGACCAGATGTTATTGAGTCTCAGCACAGTGGACAGTGGTGTATTGTGAGTTATGACGAGCAACCATACCCTGGCATTATAATTGAAGTCGAAGAACATAGTATCAAGGTGAAGTGCATGCACAAGAATGGAGTGAACAAGTTTTTCTGGCCGAGCCCAAGAGAAGATGTAAACTGGTATGGGGATGAGCAAATTGTTTGTCTGATGCCAGCGCCACTGCCAGTGAACAAAAGGTCTGTTCAAATTTGCCACAACATCTGGAAATACTTGGAGGAGCACATGAATGTGTGATAGTGGCAGTTTCACACAACAAACAAATGCGTACATCGCTATATCAAACACACACCACTCCTCCTTAACACACACACAAACATACTCACACACCACTATACCAAGCACACGCATACAAATACTCAGACCATGAAAATTGTTCTATTTTATACGTTCATTTGTATGGGTCCATCATCATTGAGTGCAACCCCTGTTCCAACATTTACATTTTTTATATTTGTTGTTCTGTCAGCCGCCTCTTTCATACTCATTCCTAGGTTGCTAAGTTCATGAATTACTGTAATGAATTTTATGTTTACATATTGTGTTATAAATACATATTTGAATGAAACAAATAATTAAATGTGAAATTATTTGAGATGAAATACTAATAAATTGATGATATCTGTTTCAAACATTGTCTGTTGTACGATTTCCTTCACATTGTGTCACTGGTGTTACAGTGCGTCACTGGTGTTACTGTATGGCATATTGGTGTTCTGGCATCAGAGTTGCCAAGTTTATTTGAATATGTTTTTTGTGTCTAACTAACTGTTGCAACATTCATTATTAAACATTTAAGGATATGATATTTCAAATTTGAAGACTCAGTGCCAATTAATTCTTAAGTTATGTAAAAAAGTGATTGACAGAAATTGAAAAATGTCACATTACAATACTGTACACATACATATTTAACTAAATTATTATCCATTTAAAAAAAATTCTTAATAATGTCATTAAACTTTTCTTTCTTTGATTATATCTGCAAATTAAATAGTCCAATTACATCCCAGGAAACCTGAATTCTCATCTAAAACATCGGTAACACCAGTGACAAAAAGGCAGACCAAGCATTTTTTAATGTAATATAATAAAAATATTAAAATACATTAAGCTGTAATTTATGTTGATTTATAATGGTAAGTGGTTAACTGTTATGTGACCATGTTTAAGTTGTTAAAAAAAGAATACAAATGAAACATGAAATTGCTGTTCAAAAAGATACCATTTTCATAGAATGACCCAGGTCAGTTAGGACATGACCATTACTGCCGGCTCATCACAAAGTCCTTATACATCTCAGGTGGTCGAACAGCTTGTCCACATCTAGTTTGAGCCGGCTGTGACGTGGGTGAGAGCTCGATGTCAACACTATCTGCTGTATCTGCGTCTGGTGTGCTGACATACTCATCATTTAATGAGTCTGTATCTGAGTTCATCTGGGTGCTGTGTGGTGTTCTCCTCAGGTGACACCTGTTGCGTCTGTAGTGCTGACCAGACGATGTCACTATGTCATAGGATCGTGGTTCGTCCCTCTGTGCCGTGACCACAGCTGGACGCCAACCCTGCAGTGTCTCCATGTGAACAGTACTCCCTGGGTGCAGTTCTGGAAGCTGCTTCGCTCCTCTGTTGTAGTACTGTTGCCAGCTCGTTTGCAGATTTTGGAGAGTTGAGTGTACTTCTTTAGGTACAGCAGGCTGTAGAATAGTGCTGGAGGTTGGTAGAGTGCTTCTAAGGACTTGACCCATGAGCATCTGTGCTGGGGAATGCTCCATGCCTGTCACAGGTGTGTTCCTCAGGGTGAGAAGTGCGAGATGAGGGTCAGTGTTTGTTTGTTGTGCTTTCTTCAGCACGTGTTTCACCGTCTTCACCGTTCGTTCTGCTAGTCCATTTGATTGAGCATAACCTGGACTGGAATGAGTGAGTTTTATGCCCCATGATTCTGCAAAGCTTCTCATATCCTGACTTGCAAATGGAACATGGTCACACACAATCTCTTTTGGTATTCCGATCCGTGAGAAGACCGATTTCATCTTGTCGATGACAGTGCGTGATGTCTTGTCTTTAATGTTCAGTACCTCTGGGTATTTTGAGAGGTAGTCCACAATCAGCAGAAATGACTGACCTCTTATTTCAAAGATGTCGACTCCCACTTTATGCCAAGGAAGTTCAGGGATGTCATGTGAGATCATTGGCTCCTTCTGGTTCCTGGGCTGGAACTGCTGGCACGCCCCACACTTCTCGACCATCTGTTCTATGTTTCTCGTCATACCTGGCCAGTACCAGTGTTTCCTGGCCAGCGCTTTAGTCCGCTGTATCCCTTGATGAGCTACATTTAGCCTCTGTAGCATCTCAGATCTCATAGTTGTAGGTAGGATTATCCTGTCTGCTGCAAACATTACTCCCTCTCTGACAGCCACTGTGTGTCTGATTGGCCAATATTGTATCAGACGAGAGTCTACTTGTTTTCTGTGTCGGGGCCAACCAAGTCTGTGTGTGTCATGCAATAGCTGCAGTGTTTTGTCTTTCATCGTTTCACTCTTGAGCTGCTCTAAAGCCTTTGTACTCAAGACGTCTGTTGGCTCCAAAGCATAGACAACTCTCTCATCTGTGATATCCTCTGCAGCCGTGTGTTGTCTGTGTGGCACAGCTCGTGAGAGTGTGTCTGCAATCAGTAGCTCTTTACCTGGCGTGTAGGTGACATTTAAGTCATATCGCTGCAGCTGAAGCGGCATTCTCTGCAGTCTGGAGGGAGCTGTTCCAAGTGGCTTTCTCAGGATGTTTTCCAATGGTTTGTGGTCTGACTGGACATTAACCCTCACTCCATACACATACTGGTGGAACTTCTTGACCGAGAAGACTATGGCTAAGAGCTCCTTCTCAATTTGTGCATAGTTCTTTTCTGTCTCTGTCAGTGTTCTTGACACATACGCCATTGGGTGGCCATCTTGTAAGAGACATGCTCCTAGGCCGTCCTTAGACGCATCAGCCTGTATGATGAGCTGTTTCTGTGGATCAAATAATCTGAGCACAGGAGCATTTGTGAGAGCCTCTTTTAGTTTTCTGACTGCTTCATCCTGTTCGTGTTGCCACTGCCACATATTGTCCTTCCTGAGCAGCTGTCTCAGCGGCGCTGTTATGGTGGCTTCGCCTGGGATGTACTGCGCCAGGTATTTTGTCATGCCTAGCATCCGCTGTAGTCCTGCTTTGTCAGTGGGTGGAGGCATCTCAGCTATGGCTTTAACTTTTGCCTCATCTGCTTTTACACCCTCCGAAGTGACGACGTGGCCCATGTAGTTGACGCTGCTCACCTTGTACTGTATTTTCTCTTTGTTGAATTTCACATTTGCTTCTTTTGCTCTGGTCATCACTTTCTGTATTATCACATCATGTTCTTTTTCTGTAGCCGCAGCGATGATCATATCATCAGCTATGATGTGTACTCCTTGTATGTCACTGAACGCTTCACAGTTGCGCTGTTGAAAAACCTCGCTTGCTGACTTGATTCCAAACGGCAGACGTTTGAACCTATATCTCCCCCATGGTGTGTTAAATGTGCACAGCAGCGATGACTCTTTGTCGAGCTTTACTTGCCAGTAGCCGTCCTTCTCATCTAGCACTGTGAATATCTTCTTACCAGCAAGCTTGCACAAAACCTCCTCTGTTGTGGGGATGGAGTAGTGCTGTCTTAGTATTGCTTTGTTTAAATCAGTGGGGTCCAAGCAAACCCTCAATTTCTTCTTATCTTTCTTTTCAGTGATTACAAGGCTATTTACCCATGGTGTTGGCTCAGTCACTTGTGCAATTACATCTGCTTGTAACAGGTCATCAAGAGTGTCTCTGAGTTTATCCATCACGGCCAGTGGTATTTTTCTGCAGCCGTGTGGATGTGATATTCTCCGGCAAACTCCCCCAGACCTTCAAAGACTGTTGGGTGTTGAGCGATCAGCTCTTCCTTTGTAGCTGGATGTTTCACCTCCAGTCTGTCGATGTCCAGCCTTTTTACCAGGTTTAAGTCTACACAAGCCTCACCCCCTAGGATAGGTGTGGATGAGTGTCTCGATACGTAAAACGGCAGCCTTGCATTAGCTTTGGGTGTGGAGCGCTTGAGTGTGAGTGACCCCTCTGGCCTCAGCCTCATCCCTCCATAAGCCACCAGCACTGTTTTTGTGGGCTGTAGCTGCAGGTGTGCTCTCCTTTCATGTCTGACCATCCTTTTCATGGACTGGAACATCCTCAGTGGTAGGACATTGGCCTCTGCTCCTGTATCCAATTTGAACCTGATGGACATATTGTCAACCCGTACCTCAGAGTACCAGGACTTGTCAAGGCTGGAGTTGAGCTGGTCAGTGTTCACTGTTCCAATAAACAGGGTGTCAATTTCTGGACTGATATCATGCACTGTCCTTCTATGCTGTGCTTTGCCTGATCCACACATCTTTGCTTAGTGGTTCGGTTTACCACACTTGTGGCAGGTCAATCCATATGCCGGGCAGTGTTTGGGCTGGTGTGATTTTCCACATTTTCTGCATATGTTCACATGTCCACTGCTTTGTGTGTGTTGAAAAGGTTGCTTTGGTCCTTTATTTCGTGATCGACCGTCCTGTTTTTTCCTATGCACTGCATGCACAAATCTCTCTTGAGTGGCTGCGCTCATTGCTTGTATTTGAGCGCTAGCGATCTCAGCAGCACGGCAAGTGTCTATAGTCTTCTCTAACGTAAGATTATGCTCTCTTAACAGTCTCTCTTTAAGACGCTGGTCATTCATGCTGAACACAATCTTGTCTCTGATCATGTCGTTTTCTGAGGCGCCAAACTCACAGTCCTTACTTTTTTGTCTGAGTTCCGTCACATATTTATCAAAGGAGATGGAGGCTGTTATAGGGTGCGCCCAGAATTGGTGTCTTTCAAACACTGTATTCTTCTTGGGCAGACAATAGGCTTCAAAAGCCGTGAGAACATCTTTCATAGCCTTCACTTCAGGAAGGTTAACCCTTGTGTGGTGTTCGTATTTTGGTTACTCAGCCAGTGTTCGCTGGTCTGGTGGACCCGCTGCATTTTTTGGCCTTTAATTCAACACAATCAAACAATTTTATGTTAAAATACTCAACAGATGTTTGCTGCATCTTAATTATAAGCAATATAAACAGCATATATGGTTAATATTTGCCTTTTACCTTTGTTAGAACACTTTTATGAATTAAAGTGCTGCTCGTTTGTTTGTTTTTTTGGAAAATGTAATAAAAAAAAGAAAATCTGTTATGATCAAGATTTGAATGGAAGAAATTTAACAAATTTACAAATGAAGCAACGTTTTACATAACTATTGATTTTAATTTATTTGAATTTCATTAGTAATTTAACCCATTCAGGTCAGTTTACACTACACAAGCTGATGGTGATGGTGGTTCTATGGGTCTGGTGGATGGGGCGCCAGCATTGTCCTCCTGAATCCTCCTCAAGATGGCTGTAGAGGCTGGGGTTCTTGGAACAGGTTGTCTTCTCTGGATTGGAGGTCTCACCAGTACCTTTCCCAGTTCCTCTGGAGGCGTCTCCTCTGGAGCTTCCCTCTGTTCCACTCTGGCTTCAGTGCCATCCAGATGAAAAAGGTGTTGTACGCAGAGATTTCCAATATGTCAAAGAATATCACAAGTGGCCAGTGTAGGGTCGTCCTTTTGCAGCTGTAGGCAGTCACCAGCTTGTCTATGTTGTCCACAGCTCCTTTGGTAACATCATTATCCATGATGATCTCTGGTTTTGATGTTCCTGGTCACAGATTCTCCCATCCCTGTGCAGTGTACTCATGAGTACCACATTCTTGCCTTTCTTTGAAGGGCTGGTCCTGTGGCTCGTCTTCGTTTGAAACTAGCTGATGCTCAATCTCATCCTCTTCTTCAAAGTCACTGTCAGAAATGTGGTCCTCACATTCTGAAACCTTTTGGCCATCTTGATCAGTTGTGCTAAGGAACCACACTGGCAAAGCTATATTTATTGTGTCCCACCCCCAATTTGCAGTTGGGATAGAGTATGAGAATATAAATATTGGTTCCCGCAAGACCGAGGGTAAAATGTGTGTGAATGTGAGATCAGAAGTTGTTGGTACTTGAATTTTGAAACAATGTGTGGGAATGACAGGGGCAGAAACACAAAACTCACACACTCTAACAGCAGGCCCAGACAGTACAGAGTGAAGGTACACAGGACATACAATTCCCCCACGTTTATTAGCCCTGGGTCCAGTGGACCCGAACACCCTGTGTGTAATATAAATGTGTAGGGGGGGTGTACAGTGTGTGGTCATTGAAAATGGGTTCTGATATATGTTCTTCACAGAAAATGAGCCAAGGCCAATGAGTTTGAGGTTGAAAAAATAATGAATCGTATCATTTTTCTTTTACTAAAAATTGAAAACGGGTCCCACAGACCCAAACACCATACAAGGGTTAAGTGTGTTGTACACTTCGAGAGCCTCCTAGTGCGTGCAGTAAGATGGCGACTTTGATCTTTTCGTCCTTACCCTCTGCACCACTCGCAGTCATGTAGATTTGGAAGCGCTGTTCCCATCTTCTCCAGTTTTCTCCCAAGTTGCCCGTCAACACCAGTGGCGATGGTAGTTTGAACTGTTCCATCGTACCGTCTCCTGTTGTTGCAGGTCTCTGTGTGTCTCCCACTCTTTGAGGGATGTTAGCGCTAGCACAACTCTCAGCTAGCAAAACTCCGGTGTTTTTCGATTTTGGCGAACTGACGAACTGGACCGACTTCTGACACCATGTTATAGTTCTTCATGACCGGGTGACTCGACATACACAATGGACATCCTTAGGCTCGTCTTTAACTCCATGAGCGTCCCTTTATTATACACACGTGTAGCCTGCAGTACATGCACTACGGTAGCCCCGGAACTAGACACCACAACTCATATCACTCCGCCTGTACTTCACTAACATCACATGACAGTATAAGTGCGCGGCACTATATACTACAGCAGATGTCACGGGTAGCAGCACAAGCACTGGTACCTCTCGGCAAACAGTGGCACAAGCACTGGCACCTCCCGGCACGCAGTGGCACCTCCCGGCATGCAGTGGCACAAGCACTGGCACCTCCCGGCACGCAGTCGCACCTCCCGGCATGTTATGGCACCTCCTGGCATGTAGTGGCACCTCCGGCAAACAGCGGGACCTTCCGCGACTGCTAGCGGCACCTAGCTGAGGCATCTGGGGGTGCCACCAAAGATGCTGCAGCTGGGTGCTTGCTGTGTCTCCACAGATAGGGATAATGCTACCACTCTAAGGTCCACTCTTTGATCTGAAGTCAAAAGACAACCTGTTGCATATTAAAGATTAGGTCAGATACATGTGTCTGAGAGCTAAAGCAGTACATTTAACAACTTTCTAAAGATGTCTTTTAAATTCAAAGATATACTATATGTCAGACAGGAACTATCAATAAAATGTGCCAGGAAGCCCAATGTTAAATACATTCTACTAATCTATCAGTTTATTTTTCATTTATCAGTTTAACTTGCAGAGAGCTAGAGACATAAACTAAGACTAAAGCAGATACAGACAGTGATTAACATTGACAAAGACCAAAAATTAAGAACAATGACTGAATCTAATGACTAAGAACAGACAAACAGAAAAAAAAACATTAAAACATGTATAGGCTATTTAATAGTTCTATAGTAGTTCGATTTTTATATAGAATGACCTTAATTTCTTCATTCTATATTTAATAATTTGAAAGTCATCAAGTGTTGTTGTTGCTCTTCAAACACCATATTTATGCTTGTTAAGGCTAATAACACTGATTCACCTGTGTTCTGATGTATTAAAATGGTTACATTTGAATTTATTTTACGTATATTTGCTACAACTACTCTGTTTCACCTTATTTCCGATATGACTTGAAGGCAGCATCCGCCTCTGCCCACCACAGACGGACCTGAGCCGCGCATGCGTGTTTGCAGCGGAAACCCCGTGCATGGAGCACAAGGATCCTGTAATTAAAATAAGCTACCCGAGCCGGTGCGACCTGGTGATGTGACAGCTGCAGGCACCGGACATTGTTTCTGTCAACCTTAAACTGCTGTCATTTGCTGTCGTTGACCCGGTTGAGTCTCTGGAGAGGCTGCACAAACTCCTGGAACTGTCCAAGGTAAGAGTCCCCCCCGCTGTCCCTCAGCTGTACAGCCGCTTGTGTGCACCTCACGCGAGCAGGAAGTGCAGCAGTGTGTCACGCGCTGTGGAGCAGTAACGGAGAGCTTGTCAACGTCAAGTTGGAAGTTATCATCACAATAATAAGCATTAGCTAAACTAGAACAATTGTACGTTTCATTTGTTGCCGTAATTTCTGTCATACTTTTCTTAGCAAGGAGATAAACTACTTTCTACAACTACAGTAAACTGAGTTTATCTATCGAGCCTGTCTCTCTCACTCGTATTTCTGGGGATATGCAGTAGTTTAAACCGAATCACTATGTTTACAATTACTTCCGGGTAGAAAACCCCTGAATCACGCATAAGCTCACACACAATTTAATTTTCAGTTTTAATGATGCTATTTATAATTCAGAGCTTGTAGAGATGTGCAGTAAGTGCAACTGTCTATTTTTCTTAAAAAAAAAATATATATATTGTGAATTAATTAAAGTAAAATATTTTTCCAGGTCCAAAATGACTGTTTAGTTTATCTCTGTGCAAGAATTCTGACAGTTGGTTCCAGTTTCTCACAAGGTTTGTTAGCAGGTATAGAGTGGTGTAGTCTGTAGTCCTAAAACCCAGATATCAGTTAGCATTTTTGCACTTACAGTTCCCTCATCTCAAAGTCAATGGATTCTTTGATTGGCTATTGGTTAAATGCCTGAAATAAGGTCTGTGGTCACTGCAGGCTTAAGATATTTACATGTTTTGTACTAAGACAAAATTACCTAATTAATTGCCCCCAATGTAACTATTAAGTGCTTATGTGCATTTAAAAGTGGTGGCTAAGTGAAATGAGACTACAGAGGTTGTCGGGGATATTAAACGTCATCACAGCGATCACGGAGACTAATCTATTCACTAGTCTGTCTTTACAGGCCTATTTTAGTTGCAAACTATACTAACTCTAACTTTACAACTTGTACATTGATCAGTTTATAGGAAACCTGTATAGTATTGTGTAGTAAGACTCTTAGGGCTCTATCTTGCACTAAACGCAATTGACTTTGTACAGTGGCGCTTGTATAATTCCTATTTTGCATTTGACGCACATTAGAATTTTCCCTCCACAGACGCACGCCCTTAAATTAGGGAATGAATTTGCGTTCCCTGG
Source organism: Diplodus puntazzo (assembly GCA_963678695.2). Lineage (NCBI taxonomy): Eukaryota > Metazoa > Chordata > Actinopteri > Spariformes > Sparidae > Diplodus > Diplodus puntazzo. Next base: position 1,680,251 of record OZ023171.1, read on the forward strand.
TGCTATTTTGCTGTTTCAGAAAACAATTCCGCAACAGACCAGGAAAAACCTAGTCTAAAGTCAGTGGCGCTTATTCAGATGCTATTTTAAGGGTGCATGCTTGGCCATAATGTAGCGTGTGCACAACGTGCATACACTTTGCTTCTCTCATCTACAAGGAAGCATTTCCCATTGCAGTGTTTTGCACAACATTTCCATGAATCATGGATGTGTTGATGACATAAATGAGGAAATATTACAGGACTTCAGGAGACGTGATGTTGAACTGCATGTGCTGATGCCATTTAACCCAAATACCCCAGCAGCAGCACGGGAGAGGAGAGCTTATTTGACAGAAGAGCATCTATAGTGAGGTAAGCAAAGTAATCTCGGTCTAATGTTAGACTACATTGCAAAATTATCACCATGCATTCATCACCTCGTGATTTCGTGAGTGTGAGCCCAAAACATCGGAAAGTATGTCTTTGTGACATTTCTTTATTTTGATTTTGTCAAACAGAACAATTAATAAACTGTTCGTGAATGAACAAAAAATAAAAAATACAAACGGATAATTAATTAATTACTTTTTAATAATTAATAAGTAAGTATTATTACTTTTATTAATGTAATTGATGTTGCTTTGTACGTTCCATGCAGGCTCAAAAAAAGGTTTCAACAATAAATGTCCTACACATCTTTATTTTTTTTAAACATCTTAAACATGTTTGTATGTTCTTAAACATATTTTTAAAACATTTTAGACGTTTCAAAACATTTTAATCTTTATCTGTGAATGTGCTCGCGAATATTTTTTTAAACACAATCTGTCTATATGTTTTTAACATCTTTTTAAAACACATTTTTACTTCCTATGTTTTTAACATCTTTTTAAAATACACTTTTACATCCTATGTCTTTAACATCTTTTTAAAACACATTTTTACATCCTATGTCTTTAACATCTTTTTAAAACACACTTTTACATCCTATGTCCTTAACATCTTTTTAAAACACATTTTTACATCCTATGTCTTTAACACCTTTGTGTTTTTAACATCTTTTAAAAACACATTTTAACACCTTTGTGTGTTTTTAAACATTTTGACTACATTTAAACATAACACATATTCACTCATCCCACATTGATGCTTACATAGTGGGCTGAAACACTGAAAATAACTGAATTCCTCAAATCAAATAATGAATAATAATGAACAGATCAACAACACTTTTATCGTACCTGCGCACCATGGGCTGCTTTTCATATCACTGTCAACATCCTGCGTAAATCTTTAATATAATAATTAACTGATTGCAAATCTTGCCACCTTATTTTGCTCACCTCTATTTTAGTGGGAACAATGAGTCTGTGTCTTGCGCACAGGCGGTTGATGCGGGGATGCACTGTAGAAAGGAATAAACGCAGATCATCCTCTACCCGCAGCCGTGACCGACTTACTTTTAATCATTGTCAATGTGGAAAATCCACACTCACATAGGGAAGTGGAAGTGAAAGGGATGAACACTTTTACAGCCTTTTTGGTCAGGTGAGGGAACTCAGTCTCCACAGATAGCCAGAAGTCTCATTTCACTAATTTTTTGTTTCAAGTCCATATTAGAGTTCAGCTCGACAAAGGCCTCCTCCTCTTGCAGGGTCAGTCCATCACGGGATGTCACTGGGAAAGAGAACGGATTTCTCATCCACTGATTTGCCAAGGTCTCCTCTCCAAAATACTCTCCAAACTGCTCACGCAACCCCTGCAAATGTGCAGTGACCACCTGTTGTACACAGTGCAGTTGCAATCCTGTCTTCTCCACAACATCCTCCAAGGTTGGGAACATTTCCACCGAGCCCCGTTCAACACGAGCGCACCAGAGGTCCAACTTTTTCCTGAATGCAGAGACTTGATCGTGTGCCAAAAAGACATGGCACTCTTTGCCATGCAGAGAAGTGTTCAGTGTGTTTATCCGGTCGAAGATATCAGACAGATATGCCAGCATTGCAACCCACTTTGCGTCCTCCATATGCCTCACCAGTGGGGAGTCGATTTTAGCGAGGAAGAGGAGGGCTTCCTCACGCAGATCACACAAGCGGGTGAGGACCTTGCCCAGCTGATGGAAGTGAGCCCCCATCTCATTGCAGAGAATAGAGAAGAGACGAGCATTCATGGCGCATGATTTAATTAGATTTACAATTTTCACTGCCTCATCCAGGACCGCGTGCAGCTCTTTGGGCATCCTCTTGGTTGCCAAGGCCTGGCGATGGATAATACAGTGTGACCAAACAGCGGCGGGCGCAACTACTTGCACCTGTTTTACTAGACCGCTGTGGCGGCCTGTCATTGCCCTCGCACCATCAGTACATATTCCACAACAGCGGCTCCAGTCAATATTATTTTCCTGAATGAAGTTATTCAAAGCCTTGAAAATGTCTGCTGCTGTAGTGCACGTCGGCAGAGGATGGCAAAACAGAAACTGCTCCTGGACACTGAGCTCTTTAATAAAGCGCACATATGCCATTAGCTGTGCACAGTTGGCCACATCGGTGGACTCGTCCAGCTGAATGGAGAAGAAAGGGCTCTCACGGATAGCGTCCAGCACCTGCTCCTTCACATCAGCTGCCATGTCGCATATGGCAGCTGCATAATAATATGCGCCGCATAATAATACACGGCACTGAATGGTGTTGTCAGACATCGGGATGGCATCCAGCTTGGCAGCAGCAGCTTCGCCCATCATTACAGAACACATATCTTTGGCAGCAGGTAGGAGCAATGTCTCACCAATGTTGTGGGGTTTTCCCGCCTTCGCAATGCGTAACGCTACACAGTATGATGCCTCGGTTGCCTTGGTATTTACAGTACCAAATGTCTGGATGACTTTCTTCTGTGACTGCAATTCATTAAGCTCCCTATCAAAAAACTCCAGCGGCTTGGTTGTTAAACTGTGGTGCTTCGATTCAATATGGCGCCGGAGTTTACATGGTCGCATACTGTCGTTAGCTACCACCTCTTTCTAAATAACACACTGTGGCAGCAGAACATCGTCAGGACCAATGAATGAAAAACCCAACTTTAAATAATCAGGGTCATACTTCCACCGATTTCTGCTCGTCTCTGTGTCCACTCTCACTTTTACCTTAGGTACTAAAAATCGATCCATTATGATGTCTTTTTTTCCTTTTTTTCTTCCGGTACACTTTTTCCCATGCCGCGCCTCCCGTGAAGCCCTCTGGCGCCCCCCTGGGGAGGCGCGCCCCACACTTTGAAAACCGCTGGTCTACAGTAACTCAGTCTACAGTAGAGATGCACAGACATGGAAATTAGTGGCTTATACCACTGCCAATGTTTTTAATAACAATTTGGCCAATTACTGATACTGATATTTAAAAAAAAATGTTTTTGTTGTTTTTCAGTCACCGTTTTTTGTCAAGGAAACAAAGCAGTCCTCTTTATAAATGAATAACAAAACTGTTTTAAAGCCTTTTAGCCCTTGGTTACACTATTGCACAATGGCAGAGTCAGTCAAACAAAACAAAAAAACCTTTAACATAAACTTTGAGAAAAATAACTCCTTCAAATGCATTTTTATCCTGCAAAAACTAATTGAAGAGAGTTTTTCAGGACTTAGCCCAATAAATACATTCTCTTTGTATTACTTACATGTATTTAAATTATTGTTAAAGCAATTAGAAAAGCAAAAAAGATGCTGTCATATCTTCCTAATTGGCCTTTCTGGTCCATTTTCCAAAACATAATAATAAACGTAATGCGGGTGGACTGTGCCCTGTCTCTTCATGCCTTCTAGTGCTGTTTTCCCACCGAGTCAAACACAGCTGCACTGATTTACCTTTCCATCAGCAGTTTTACTGCACTGAGTTGATCCGAGCCCAACCGTGATGGACCTAGTCCGGAGAAGGGCCTTGCCCAGCCTGATGAACATGGCGTCGGACAGCGGTAAAGTTAGCCCGTGTGTTAGCCAAGCCCCGGCTTTGAAAAAAAATGCCCCAAACACTCAAAGCTACTATCTGGCACCATTTTGGGTTCAGAAACGACAAGGAGACGGATGAGCTTGACAAAAGCAAAGCGATTTGCAAGGCATGCCAAATAGAGGTGAAGTATTGCGGAAATAGAACCAACCTCAGGAACCATATGTTGCGACATCACCAAGATCTCATGTCCAAGTCGTCCACTGGGCCGCAACAGATGAAACTCAAGCAAACTATACATTTACCAGCCAATTCTGCACGTTCTGTCAAAATAACTGAGGCGATTGCGGGCTTCATTTGCAAAGATATGCAGCCGTATTCAGTTGTTGAAAAGTAACGGAGCCGCACTACGTTATGGTGTCTCACAAACGTCTATCTGAAGAAGTCATCCCAAACATGTACCAGTCGGTAAAAGAAAATGTTAAAAGTAAGCTTCAGTCAGCAGAGAGGGTGGGCATTACAAGTGATACCTGGACATCCGTGGCTACGGAGTCTTATATGAGTGTGACAACGCACTACATAGACGAGGAGTGGAACCTCATCTCGTACGTACTACAGACCACAGAAGTTGAAACTGACCATCGTTCCGCCAGTCTAGCTGAAATGTTGACGGCAGCGATAGATGAGTGGGGACTGATGAGAAAAGACCCAGCCATTGTGACAGACAATGCGACAAATATGGTCCGTGCGGTTGCGATGATAGGGCTGACCCTCGACGGCTGCTTTGCACACATCATCAACCTCGCCTCGCCAGCCAGTCTCAAACTCCTGAATATTGCATGCCGGCTTGGCAGAGTGAGACACATCACAAAGTTCTTTCATCGCAGTACGACAGCCACCCGCATCCTCCTCAAAGAAAAGCAGAAGCTACTGCAGCTGAAAGCACACAAGCTCACAATTGATGTCGTGACCCGGTGGAACAGTGCGCTAGAAATGCTTGAATGCTTTCTGGAGCAGCAACCTGCAATCTCTGCCGCTCTGCTCTCACCTGAAGTCCGCAGAAATGAAAAGGATCTGTGCAGCCTGAAAGAGGAAGACATAACGGATGCAGAAGATGTGGTCAGAGCTCTGAAGCCAATGAAGACAGCCACTCAAGCCATGTCAGAAGAAAAGTCCCCAACTCTCTCAGTGATCGCACCCCTGCATGCCTTGCTGCTGAAGGAGATGACCAGCCTCCCAGAAGACTCCAAAGTTGTTAAGGACATCAAGGATGAGATCAAGAAAAACCTGAGCACAAGGTAGGCCTATGCTGTGTGTGTGCGTGTGTAAGGGAGAGGGAAAGGGAGCTGCATTGCTTGTGTGTGTGTGTGAGAGAGAGATAGAGAGTTAAGAGTATATAACTGTATATTAAAGGAAACATAATTAAAGAAAATACTATTATCCTGTGATGGTATAATTTGATTTAAATGTGTGAAATTTCAATTTCAGGTATGTGAACCAGTAGGACATGCTGCATGTCGCCTCAGCTGTCATTCCAAGCTTCAAAGACCTGCCATTCTTGACTGAGGAGGAGCGAGACAGCACATTTTCCAGACTCCAGACTGAAGCAGTGAGTGGGATGGGGGAAGAAGCATCTTATGTAAGTAACAATAGGAAGCCCTGTGAAAAATCCAAGCAAATACTACCTTGTTTTCTCTCACTCACTTACTCACTCACTCACTTACCTCTGTATACAATACAAATTCTCACTCTCTTCTCTCTCACACAGCAAGATGATGCTGATGATGAAGTTGATGGAGTGGAGGAAGAGGTGGAACCCCACCCCCCTGCACCTAACCCCAAGCAATCCAGTGCCTTGGAGTCTCTCCTTGGGGAAGCTTACAGACCAAGAGAGGAAGGAGGAGCACAGAAAACTCAAGCAGAAGAGGCAGAAGATGAGATCAAAAGGTACCGGGCAAGGAGACCCGCAGAGCTGCAGGACAATCCTCTGGTCTGGTGGAGGGAGAATGAAAAGCAGTATCCTCTTTTGGCTCTCATTGACTCGTTGACAGGAGGAAAGTTTACAGTCTGTCTTAAGTCAAGTTTAATTTCCAGTTTATTGTTGTTTGCACTTTAATAGGCAACGCCTTTCTATTTTCTTTTTCTTTTCTATTTACAGTTTAAGTTTAAAATGTCCAGTTTACATGTTCGGCAATTGAACGTCTTATACTTTACACAAAACTGTGAGACACTTATGTTTCCTAAGGTACTGTACCTTTTGATTGATTCTTATTTACATACAGTTATGACCGTTAGGTTACTTTGAAACCAGTAACCAGCACTCTGTTTACAGAATGTCTTTGTTTTTCATATAGATAATTAAAATAAAAGTGCATTTGTATTCAACAGCAACACTTTTTGGGTGAATTCTTAATGTCATATTTTTAATAATGCACCAGGTTAGTGTCCCAATAGCAGTCCATTGCTGCAGGTATAGATACCTCTGCTGTCCTCTGTTTGCTGCCCTGGATCTGTTTGGTAATTCTGCCCCAGGGCATGTTTGTGAAAGCAATTGTATCAACATTCTAGGAGGGGGATTGGTCCTTACAGCCATCATTAACTACCAATACTTCATTAATTTACTGTTGAATGTAAATATAATACTAGTATTAATATGTTGCATAACTATTCAGTCATGTATTTCAGGTAACAGCTCTAAAAAACAGTTTTAACCCTTTGATGCATAACATATGCACACCACTTCTAATGCACAACATGTGTCAAAAATGACCCGCATTCATTTCCCAGGTTATTTCATGCTGGCTGAGTTTTTCTTTGTTCTATCTTTTGAAATTAATTCATTTTATGATTTAATATTCCAAGTATTCCTTAAATATCTTGTTTTTGATTACCACTGACCATTTTTTCCATTTTTCCTTTCATACTTTACGAACAAAAAATGATTTTCTATTACCACATCAAATTTACACACAGGTCAAAAATGACCCATTCATCCAAGTGTGATTTAAGATTAAATGACTTAATACTATAATAATATTAATAATAATTTGTTTCAAGTAATTACTCTAGCAGTGAGTGGGGCCAAACATATTTACTTACTTACTTACTGTATATAATATTTGCAACATTGTCATTTTGTCACACATACACATACTGTCAGGTTCTGGGGATGGTGAAGTGGGTGGACCCAAATGCAGAGACCATAGGCCGAGACAGTTTGAAAACAAAGCATCTCTTATATAAATAAAAAAGAGTACAGCAAAAATCCAAAAGGGGGGGGGGGGAGAACACAGATTGGTGGGTAGGACACGAGGAGACAGGGATCAACAAACGATACAACAAGACACAGGTGTGGCATAAAAGGACAGGTGTGAGCAAAGACAAAGACAGGAAGTAAATATGAAACAGAACACAAGAGAACAACTACTACAAAATAAAACAGGAACTAAATAACATAACCATAACATATACCTCTGATAACAGATAACACGGATATTGAACTGAATTGTAAACTGGTGAAATGTGACCTAACAAAATAAAATACAACTTTACACATAACTAGAGCGAGAATTGCCAACTGGACCTGGGCGGCTCCTCAGGATATTATGGCTTCTTGTTATGCCATGAGTGGGGGGATTCTCATTCTACTAAGACCCGTTTTTACTCAGTCTACTGGACTGAGTCTGAGTTTCCTCCTCTGAGGACTCATCAGACAAGTCGTCTTTATCATCAGAGGAGTCTTCATGTAGGAGAGCTGGATCCCCAGACACACCCACAACTCCAGCTTGACCCTGTGGCAAATATGCTGGGTCATCGTCATCAGAATTTTCCAACTCAGATTCAGAACAAACTGCCTCTACATCATGATTTCAGTTGTTCTGTCATTAGTTTCAGTCAGGAGCCTTTTCTTGCTATGTTTAGCTTTTCAGAGCGAAAGAAGCTTGTTTTTGCCCTTTGTGACAGATTAAGTAATATTTAACTCCAAAATGCTTTTTCAAGTTAGATTCTACTCAAAACGTATGAACTTTATCTAAATATAGCATTGCAAACATGATTTTAGTTGTTCTATCATTAATTTCAGTCAGAAGTCTTTGCTTGTCAATTTGAGGTTTTCAGAGCGATCGGAGCCTGTTTCTGCCACTTACAGTGCAGTAAGCTGAATTTGAATGAGAACTGCTTTTTAAAGCGAGCTTGGACTCAAAGTGTCTGAAATTCATCTAGTTAGCTGGACTAACTACAATAGTTAGCTAACTATGGTAGAATTAGCTAACTAAAATAGAATATGTCAACAGCTAGCTAACTAGTTCATAGTAATTACTTTTGACTTTCTGACAAGTAATGTACTCACTCTCAAGGTAACCTAAACCTAATCAGATATTATGTACAGTTATCTTTCACAGTTGTCATCAAATATTTTCAAAGGTATATGTTAGAACAATTGAAAAATACTTACAATACTTACACAGGGAGCAAATGTCACGAACACAGTTGACACCAAATGATATAGCAAATTTATGTGGGTCGTTTCTGACCCGTGTGTGAAGTTGATGTAGAAATACAAAAGCTGTGCTTGTTCATAAAGTAAGAAAGAAAAAAGAAAAATGATGATTTGTGCAAAACAAAAACAAGATATTTACTGCATACTTGGAATAATAAATGATAAAATTAATTTTTTTCCTAGACATATCATAGAAACACTCAGCAATAGATGAAATAGCATAGAAAATGAGAATGGTCATTTTTGACCATGTTGTGCATTAGAGGGGTATTGATACAAAGGGGGTTTTATTCAAAAAGTAAGAAAGGAAAAAATAAAATAAAGATGTATGATGATCAAAAACAAGCTAATTGAGGAATACCTTGAACACTGAATGATGAAAGTAATTAATTGCAAAGATATAGGAAGTAAAAACTCAGCCGGGTCACTTTTGACCCATGTTATGCATCAAAGGGTTAATAACACTAACCCGAATCAATATCAGATCGAATTGAATTGTGATAATCGATTCTGAATCTTGAGAATTGAAATCGAATTGATTCTTGAAATCTGGAATCACTGGAATATCTTGCAAGGTACACATTGCTTATCTTTTCCCGAGACAGAATTCAATGCTTTAATACTTGAGTACTCTGACTCCACAGGCATTTCCTCATACTTGTTTTTTTAAAACAAACCATACCTGCACACAGCACGTTGCTGAGCATGTTCACAGGTACGTTGCCAGACTCCTTGGGAAAGAAATGCAACTATATGGCTGCCACCTTATTTGTCGATAAGCCAATACCAGTCAACCATGACCAAATCCGCCTAGATGCGATCAAACACATACCACCATCAGGAAGTTTTTTTATTCCTCCCTGGTCTATGTGTTATCCTGATCTGAGTCACAGGAAAAAGTATATATGCTTAATTTGCAAAGTTACTGTGAATGTTGTCAGGAAGACTTCAAGAACAGCTCACAACAAACAGTACTGTCAAAACTATTGTATTATGTCTTCTGTATCTCTGGATTAGCTTTATCAAGTCTGAGAAGATTACCCTGATGAAGTCATTAGGGATGTAACGGTATTGAAAATTTCACACCGAGGTTATAGTGACCCAAATCATCACGGTTATTGGTATACCGCGGTATTTTTAAAATGTCTTCAAAATGTTGAAAAAACACTGATATACCGATAGCAAGATGGCGCCACTCCAGGTGACTGCCTGTAGCTGCAGCTCTCGTCAGGTTTTTTAAACTTTGTTTATTTGTTGTTTTAGTTTTTTCATTTGTTTTTCGGATCAATCACGACTTGTTCAAGAAAGTTGTGACAATAGCTGGACTAAGTTGTGTTATCCTTCTCCGCGTTCTTCTTTTTCTGATATTTGTAACATGTACCTCGCCGGTAGTAGGGGGGGCATTGTTTACACTCGTGAACAGCTGATTACGCTGTGTAAGCCTGTGCTGCTGCCGGGAGACAGACCTGAGGTCCCGCAGGAGTTACGGAGGAGATGTTGGGGCTACAGGTCTGGAGCCAAACGGAGGAAGAAAAGGAGAAGACATAAACCACAGCTCCCCCCCCCCGGCAGGTCAGACCACAAATTGGTCGTGATGACTCCCAGGTATGTTCCTCTTGTGGGGAAGGACTACAAGTACCTGGGAGTGGTGATCGACAACAGACTGGCCTGGATATCTAATACCGAGGCTGTGTACAAGAAAGGGATGAGCAGACTCTATTTCCTGAGGAAGCTGAGATCCTTCAACGTGTGCAGCAAGATGTTGGAGATCTTTCACCAGTCTGTTGTTGTCAGTGTCATTTTATTTGCTGCTGTGTGTTGGGGCAGCAGCATCAGAGCCAGTGACACTTACAGACGTGATAAAATCATCAAGAAGGCTGGCTCTGTACTAGGGCTGGGACAACGCGGCAGCGTAATCGACGCAATCGACGACATGAATTCGTCAACATGAGTAATTTGCGTCGACGCGTCGTCCCAAACAGGAAGTGGTAGGACCCGCGGAGGCTGAGAATAACCCCTCTCACACAGAGACACTGCATTAACACAGCAGCGGCGGTTCGTCAGTTCTCCGCTGTTGTTCATTGACACAGAGCAAAGCACCGCTGGAGTAAAGACGAACCGCTGTGTAATTCACACAGAAAGCTGCGCTGCGGCTCCTAAAGAGACGTGACGGTATACGTCATGATGATGTCAGTGTGTTTCCCAGGTGTCCCCCCTGTAAATCTAAACCCGCTGACCGTTTATAATGTGTAGTGATTGAGAACCCGACCCCCTAAACATCCTGGAAAGTGAAAGAGTTACGTTTTTCGCACAAAATTACATTATTACATAATCGCCATCAGTAAACAGGTCGCTGCGTGACGCGGGGACGGAGGCTGTTTTCTGAGGGAAAGTTCACTGAAGTCTCGGTCTGGAGAGCTGAAGGTGATTTATATTAACACAATCACTTGAGTGAGTTAAAGCTTTTTTGCCGGTGACAGACGCTGTTTTTCGGGCAGAAATGTGAGGAAGAGTCGGTAGGACAGGCGGGAGGACAGACGCTGCTCCGCCTACAACTGCGGTATTTTTTTTCCTCATATAAGTTACCAACGACAGTTACAGTTACTACGTTACTTTTATTTGGTCATGTAACGTTAAATTAATCATTAGATTAGTCGACTAATGTACAATAACAGCTAACACTCTGGTCATAACGCAGTCTCTACTATTATATTTTATGTTGCACCACAGTTACTCTGCTTTTTTATACACTTTTATACATTTTTTACATTTTTGTATACTTTTTCTATTGCTATTTAATATGTCTAGGTTGTTCCTCTTATTTCATTGCGTTGTTATTGTCTGTGTATAATGCTGCTGCTACACCGTAATTTCCCAGCTTGGGATCAATAAAATCTATCTATCTATCTATCTATCTATCTATCTATCTATCTATCTATCTATCTATCTATCTATCTATCTATCTATATGTGATACACCTTAATGTGAGGACATTAAGTTATTTTTGTTTATTCCTGGTCCACACCTGTAATTTAAATGAGTGTATCATTTTACACATTACTATATTAAGGCCAGCAATAACCAGCTCGATGTTTAATGTGATTGCGACTCTTATTGTGAAGGACAATTTAGAGGGAACGAAAGTAAAGCGGAACCAAAGTGTAGGTATCGGTGCCCAAGGTGAGCGACCCCTCCCTCTTCCCTCAGACCGAGATTCGGGGAAGAAGATGGCGGTTCACTCCTTCATTCACTGATTCCGTGATTCTGTTTTCCAGGTCGGTACATGGTAAAACTTATAAAGACTGTTTCCTCTTAAAGTGTATAGTGGTGTACGATAGCTGTAATGAGCCAGCTGGCGGATTTTGAATGTGTTTCGCCAAGTTGAAGAGCGGCGTTTATGACCGCAAAAAACGCTAGTTTCTGGAGACGATGGCGCCAGCCGCCATTTAGCGTTTGTGTGTATTGTGTCTGTGTAACTGTGATTTTCTGTGCTGATGTCCTCACTCCCTGGCTGTCTTTATTTCTGTTTTCGAGGTATCTTGACATGTATTGCATGGTTGCTAATGTTAAAGAAAGCAACGTCTACTGTTTACAACTTAAAGAGAGCTTCCTGAAGTTTTAAAGGAGTAGTTATATTGTCCGGTCTGAGTTGAAAATGCGCCATAAGCTAAACCGTTCTCCCTATGTGTATTGTGTTTCATGTTTTAAGCCTAAAGTCATTTCAGTATTGATTTAAAACCAGAGTGGTTATGATTTACATGATTGCACTGATTTAATGGTGAATTTATTGTGTTAAGAACAAATACATATATCTATATGAGATAAAAAAACATAGTCTATTTGATGGACATGATTGCACTTCAAAGAGTGATGTTTATGTCTCTAAATACATGATGCTTTCTGTGAATGTGTGTGTGTGAGGTGTTGCCCACGGATGTGTGGAAAAGAGACATAGCTGTATTGATGTGTTTGAATTGAAACTAACAAATGGACATTGAAACTGAAACATGATTTCACTGGGGAATGTTACTGTTCTATAAGATGATTTGGGAAATTTGTAATAAAACAGACCGAGATTCGGGGAAGAAGATGGCGGTTCACTCCTTCATTCACTGATTCCGTGATTCTGTTTTCCAGGAGTTCACCCAGGAGAGTGAGGGCAGTGGAACCCAACAAAAATCATTTGTTACTCCAGTTACTCAAATTTGAAACTCCTAACATATAAACTGAAATAATTTCACCAAGATTTATATTTAGATAGATTTATTCTAAATTAAAATTGTCCAAATCCAAAACTTTAACAAAACACTGCAAAATCAACATTATAACAAGTATAAAAGAATGTATCAAAACTGTGCAAAATAGGTCACTGGATTTTTGTGATGTGGCAGCCTGTTTTTGAAACATGTCCTTTAATGTCTGTGTTACAGGTAAAATGAGATGTAGTGGCAGTAGCACTCGATTGGCCAGCAGACTCTCTCTGTGAAAAAAATGAATTGAAAATGTTATTATTAATTATTACTAAGATCATATCAGATCATATCACTTTTGTTAGAAACAGGTTGGATCCTTTTTTAGATCAAAACAAAAAGGATTATTGTTAAATTAATTATGAATACTCTATTGTGGCTGTTATCGCTATCTAGACATTTATATTATTGTTATTGTTCACCATTTTATATTATTCTTAATATATACTCTCTTCTACAAATAATCCACAAGTATTATGTATCACTGCATGAAAAGTGGGATTTTCGTCAGTATGCGGCACTGTAAATTGTCGTGGAATTTCAAGTTTACGACAATTCACGGCAATTTGCAGGCAACACCGAAAACTGGCGTAAATTGACGGAAATTGATGTGGGCCTTGCTTGGCAGTTGTAGGGGAGGCTTTAACATGTAAATGAAAATGCTGTGAGCTATACAAATGCAAATCAGGGTAGCAGGGGGAGTTTTACCTCAGGTGACATTTTTCTAAAAGGTATTAACTTTATTGTAAGAAAATCTCTGGTATAAATAGATGAGGCCCAGTATAGTCTAATTATAGACTCTTTAAATTTTAGCTTGAATTGATGTATTTAATTAAAGTATGCTGGATTAATTACTGTGTATGTCATTAGCAATGGCCAATGTTATGTAAAAAGATTATTTATTCTTTTTTTTCTCTCTCCTGAGACCAAGTTAAAGATAAAATGCCAGTTGTTAAGAAGTTAAAATTTGCATGACATATTTTGAGATAAATAAGATATTGAAATGTATAAATAATTTCTGTTTAAAATGTGTGACATTTAAATATAATTTCATGGGTTCTGAATGTTTAAAAGAAGTTAAAGTAATTCTTATTACATGTGAGAGTTCATGACCTGTAAGAGTTTATACACTTCCGGGTTGACTGGAGCGTGAGTGACGAGGAAGAAGAAGCGGAGAGTTAATGGCGTCGAGCAGCTAACAGGACTGTGTGTCCGTCAGTGTCGTATTTTATCACTAACGGACTGTGAACTGTTGTCGGACGCCGTGCTGTGAGTGTGTGAGCTGGACTCTCCATCGCAGTCGAAGTGTTTGTGTTTTATTGGACAAAGAGCAAGTTCAGCTAAGCTAGCTAGCCGGAGCTATGCTAGCCTAGCAGGAGCTAGGCTAGCGGCCCGGCCATTGTTGAGAGGAGGCCTGCGCTGTAGGGAGGACCTTCGCCGGGTCGCCACGGAGAGTGACGCCAAAGAAGGGCGCTTCGCTGCCGAAGAGGGACACGGAGGTTTAGCGCTGCGAGCATTCTGTTTTTTTACAGACTAACCTCGCATCACAACGAGGCCGTGACCTCCTATTAGCTCGGAGCTATGTCTGCAAGTCCAGATTTACATGATGCCGGTAAATGACACCATCGTGTGTAAGTAATGTTTACTGTTTTCTCCTTCCTTGTTTAATTTTACTGTGACTTAAGTTGTCTTTATTCATACCACTCTCATTTAATTGTTTTCCAGCTGCCTCTAAGATAGTAATGTTATGCAGGAGCTTCAGGTACAAACAACCAGATCTTCCATCGCAGGCTGAAGCTGTGAAGAGGTCAGCTCGGAGTCAATCGAGAAGAAAGAGGGTAAGACTTGTTAGATTAGATCCGTTTTTGGTCAATGTGACTATTATTCGGGTGCATTAATAGATGTGTTGTGTCCATACGCAGGGCATCGCACAGTACTGATTGTCTTTATTGATTGTCTCGCTTCCAGCAGCTGTAAAATGGACCTGATGTCTGAGGAGGAAGACGGCGGGGTGTCTGGATGGAGCCGGGAGCTCACCGAGTTCTGTGCCGTGCTACAGTCGAGATTATAGAGGCGATTCCAAAGTACAGAGCGACGCACCACAGACGTCTGCAAAATGGACCGAATTCAGACAGAAGGCCGGCAGTTACCTCCAGCTCCAACGCCGCAGACAGACACTTCACGGTGCTGCAGGATTTTGGGCTTCTAGTGAGCTTCCCGTTGTTGTGTGGGCAGATTATGCTTTGTATATAGTTGTGGTGTGTTTGTGTTAATAAAGCTCTTTCTTTGAATAAACAGTACCTTTCTGGCATTTTCCTTTCCTCAATAAATTCATTCATGTCTTTGATGATATCATAAATAGATAATAAATAAATAAATAAATAATATATATATGTAGGGGTGGGGTTTACATTTATAATGACCCAGGATGACCAATAGTGACAGAGCTGACAGATCTGCCAACCAATCACAAGTGAGTTTTCGTGTTTAAAAGTAGTGGTTTCATCCAATACTTAGTAAGGAAATTCAAGCCAGGCCACACATTCTCTGGCCAGGCGTGGTTTCGCTGCTATTCATGTGCAAATTAGAGCCGTTCGCACCTCCGGGAGCTCCACATACGTCATGGTTCGTTTCCGACAATTTGTGGCACAGTGAACGCGGCGTTTGCAGGCTGTAAATTGACGTTAACTGCCGAAAATTAGGGAGATTTTCGGGTGTTTACAGGGACGAAAATCCCACTTTTCATGCAGTGTATTTTTGATATTACTTGTATATATTGGCTCTCTGTCATCTGTTGTCAATGGACTTAGTCAATCTGATTGGTCAAATGGCTGCTGAGCCACAGGTAGACGCTGCCCCGGTGAACGGAGTTGAGATGAAAGTCAGTCATCTCTGTCAGTTTGCATTCACCAACTCAGTCCACCCATATGGAGCCAGAACGGTGACTTTAAAATTTGGCCTCCAAAAAAAAATTTGGCATTGAAAACAAAACCAGTACTGAAAAAGGAAACATTGGCATTGAAACATTTGTATTGAAAACAGTTGCATTGAAACAAGTATTGGCACTGAAAAAGAAACTAATCAAATTAATTAAAATCTGAAAATCTTATTAGTCTATTTTATTGGGATTTTTTTTGTATTTTTCAATGACAATCTTCAGATTTTTTCTTCATGACACTTTTTTTCAGTAACAGATTTTTTTACAATGTCAGTTTTTTTTCAGTGTCATTGATTTTCAGTTTCAACTTTCTGTCACTGTTTTGGCGTCGAGAGGGAGGGGCATGAGGGGAGGGGCAAGTAGAGCGTGGTTTGCATATCATTAGAGAAGGTAATGGCAGCATCCTGTGGGAAGGCGGAGCTGGACGGTCCCCGAGCTCTGGACCACCATACCGCTGTAGAGAAACTGTCTCCCCCATAAACTCAGTTCATGTGAATAATATCACTTCATACTAAACTCAACAAGCTAGTATGCGGGGAAAGTCAGCTGTGATTATGCTGGGGTTCATAGTAAAGTACAACAGACGGCTGTAATCAAGTAACAGACACATATTTTCATGACTTAGCAGGTAGTCCAACTTCCTCTCTGATTTTCTCCAAGCACTCTGCTTTATTGTCCGGTCTCTGTATGCGTGTACAGCGGTATAGTGGTACAGAGCTCGGGGAGCAGACCGGAGCGCTGCTGTCGGCGCTGCAGCCCCAGCTCGGAACGACACAACAAGCGAGAAAAGCCTGCTGTTCTACTGTTGTGCTAACTGGGGCTAATGCTCCGTGCTCGGCGCCCCGGAGCTCGTTAGCTCCGTGCTACTACCACACTCCATAGGCATATAGGGACCGGAGCTCAGGAGCTCCGCGACAGAAACAGATACACAGAGACTTAGACACATCAGGAGAGAGCTTGAAGAAAAGTTTGCGAGGTAGTTGGACCAGTGACGGCTGGTGGTGATTTTGGGTGGGTGGGCTAACGAATGCATTGCATTTATCAATACTTCACACAGCAGCAACAGTAGCATCACATCAAGTTGCAGCAACAACAGTGTATGTTTTGTTATAGAAGCAGAAGCAGAATCAGAATCAAAAATACTTTAATAATCCCAGGGGGAAATTACTTGCTTATTACTTAGGAAGTGCTCTATGGCAACACTGGGGAGACATATCAGAATGGCCTGATGCTGAAAATCTCTCTCTCTCTCTGTCTCTCTCTCTGGTTTACAGTATTGCCAAAGCATACAGGAGTACACAACAAGAATATTAAAAATAATAAAGATGATAATAACAGTAACGGCAATAATTGTTAATTCATTGGATACAAATCAATGTTTTCAAAGAAAGTATTTTTTATTTAACAGTGACAGACAACAAGAATGTGTGTTTGTGTGTGTGAACAAGAAAAACAAAAACCAGGCGCAGGTGATCCATGACATCGCAACCATGAAGAACCAAATGAAAAAAAAAACTCAGGAGAAGGACCAATTAGCAGCAGTGACCACCACCGTCTGCCGCCGTGACCACCACCGTCTGCCGCCGTGACCACCACCGTCAGCCGCAGTGACCACCACCGTCAGCCGCCGTGACCGCCACCGTCAGCTGCAGTGACCACCAGCAGCAGTCGCCGCTTAAAATAAAGCATAGTAGCCTACATGAAGTAATGAAAGTAACCATGTTAAATTGAACACGGAACAGCACAAAAAAATTAAATGCAGCCAACATGTCATATAATAAAAAAGTTAGTATGTCCCAAAATTCAATGACACATTAAATGAAATATTTATCACAAACGCCCCCTTATTTCTACTAGTGCTAGCAGCTAGAACAAGTCCTATATCACACACATAACCGACTAACGATGGCTGACACGGTCAGGTTCAGCAAATAAAAGCCAAAAAAAACAAAACCCCTTGATAATACATGTAAATCCTGCTTGTTAGTTACCAAACATCTTTAATATAAAAGTTGCTAGCGATTCATTACCGGACTATTACGTTACCTTTACAGATGGCGAAGTTGCGCTAGCTAACTAGCTAGCAGGCAATGCTTGAAAATTGGCTCTAACAACCAAGACAAAATATAGATAATTACGCTGTGCACGTACAAATGAAGACCAGTGTAAGCATTAACAAAGGGCCTCTGATACAATATAGACAGTTGACAATTCAAAAGAGGTTGATATTTCAGCAACTTACCTCTGGAATTATTCAATGCGCCGCAATGTAAGTGAATGAGGTCCAGCGCCCAAATGACAGTGTTTGGAACTAATCCGAGCTCCATAACCCGGAAGTAGGCGGTACAAAGCACCGCCATTTATTACAACTAGAACTGCGCTGTGATAGGTCGAAGGTCACTGTACTGTTGCTACCGCGCTGTGATAGGTCGAAGGTCAGCCTTTGGGCTGAATTAATTCAGCCCAAATGGGCAGCATATGAAGGGTGCGTTTCAGGGCACCTGTCAATCAAACGTCAATGGAAGTTTACGCTACTGAGTTTGGGCTGAATGAATTTAGCCCAAATGGGCAGCATATGAATGGGGCGTGTCACGACACCTGTCAATCAAAAGTGAATGGAAGCTTGCCACTGTGCTTGGGCTGAATACATTTAGCCCATTCACAGGAAAAAACCCAGGATATCTCATATATCCTGGGTTTTTTCTGCCACTTTTCGGTGCTGTTGCTGTTTTAGGTTCAATCAAAATTTAAAACAATGTGTTCTAAGGTTTTTAATAATATTTTTTTCATTTTTACTGTAAAAGGTAGGGAGGGCTTAGCCCTGTTAGCCCATATATACCAGCCGCCCCTGAGTTGGACTCTGTGTTGCCCAGAGACGGCCGGCACACGGATCCTAAATGCTATTGTGGTTGGACCGTCCAGCTCCGCCTTCCCACAGGATGCTGCCATTACCTTCTCTAATGATATGCAAACCACGCTCTACTTGCCCCTCCCCTCATGCCCCTCCCTCTCGACGCCAAAACAGTGACAGAAAGTTGAAACTGAAAATCAATGACACTGAAAAAAAACTGACATTGTAAAAAAATCTGTTACTGAAAAAAAGTGTCATGAAGAAAAAATCTGAAAATTGTCATTGAAAAATACAAAAAATCCCAATAAAATAAAATAATAAAATTTTCGGACTTTAATTATTTTAATTAGTTTCTTTTTTCAGTGCCAAAACTTGTTTCAATGCCAATGCAACTGTTTTCAATACAAATGTTTCAATGCCAACGTTTCCTTTTTCAGTACTGGTTTTGTTTTCAATGCCAAATTTCTTTTTGGATGCTAAATTTTAAAGTCACCGTTCTGGCTCCATACACCCAGTACTCTGCATCAATATTTGGGAATTATTAGATTGACTTTAAAAAGTGAAATCTACAATTAATAGGCGGTTAAGATAACGTGCCAAATCACGGATCAACTTAGTTCAGTTATACCACTTTCTGGTCAATTTACATTAGTGACAACAGCAAATTAGACAGAGAAAACTTGACATACTTACCTTGCATTCGCTGAACAGTTGAGGGTGATGGTCGCACAAATGAGTAAGTAAATTGGATGTGTTGCCGCCCCTCGCAACAACTTTCTTCTTCCAGCTCCTGCAGATAGGGCTGCCATCCCTGATGCTGCGCCTGCGTAGTGAGACTTCCACATCGTGGTTATCGAACACGGTGGTTACCATGGTAATTAAAACTTAAACGGCAACCTTCACCGTCTGGAATTTTACCATGGTTTACCGTGACACCAGTAAACGTTACATCCCTAGTCATAGTGATGTCATTCGGTATGGGTTGGTGTCATCTTGAGACCAGTCCACAAGTTTGTGTAAACTGAAAGGGTGTTATGGAGTTCTGAAGTTATCAGACGGGTAGAGTCTAACGTACAGATGCTGTCTCCTGGGAAGTGTCAGATCAAGTGTTTCTGGAATCTGACTAATCTTACCCACTGTGCAGAGAGACGTCCAAACAACGTCTTTTCTAAGTTATTTTTGCACGTCTAATTTTGGTCACCTCAAGGTGCAGACTGTTACTCCAGACGATGTCTTTTGTTCGACGTATACTTAACGTCCATTTATGGCGTCCACAGTTTCCCCGTACAGGAGCTGTTTCTAGTCCAAATATGGTCTTTGTGGACGTCTTTTCTACGTCAAATTAGAACTCATTTTAGACATTGGTTTTATACTGTACTGCTTCTAGTTTCTGTGCATAACTGTAGTCCCATTTCAGAAGGTGGCATGCTGTTCCAGTTCATTTTCCCATAGCTTTACTTGATTTTCTCACCAGTAGATGGCAACTGGAAATATTCTTTTCCACTTAAAAACCTGCTGCAGAGCCAAATGAAGCTACAGTAAAATTAGATGGTACAGGAAAACAGGTTCCTACCTTCAGGACACGAGACTACAGTCAGGTTAATAACAAATCACAATCCAATCCCGACTGTTTTTTTCCCCATCTTAATTGCAAACATGTCATTTCAGTTGAGAAATACTAGTCACTAGGCTACTACTTCTAAACAGCAGGCAGCATAACCCTCAATTAAGTTTGAAAAAAACAAAGTGGTAAAATACAGTAAATAGAATTACACCTCTTCGGTCTGTACTACAAAAATAGGGTTAGTCCTGAGTGACTAATGAGTGACTAATGTACAAATAGAAGAACAATTAAAATATAAAACAATAACAAAAATAAATATAGCCGCAAGCGGCAATCCGCAGGTTCTAACCTCTTTTGCCCCAAACCGGCCACCCTGACCCTCATCCCCTGCAGTCGATGACATCGGCCGCCGTGTCCCTCAAAGATCTGTGCAACACACAGGCATGATAAGCCCCAGATTTTTTCAAATTGGCTTTTCGACTACATGCCAATGGCATTTATAGCGCCCCCTATAGGCTGAGCTCAACATGCTTTGGTAGACAGATTACTAGTCCTGTTGTGAACCTACCCACCAAGTTTTGTGATGATAGGACAAAGGGTGTGGGAATTATGGCCAATCATGTCTAAGCCCCGCCCATTGTGACAATACATTGGTCCGTGGCGGCCATGTTTTTTGACCAATCCGGCTCATTTATAGTAGAAACATGTCTTTTCATTCCCCAAAGCCATATACCAAATTCGGTGTTGATAGAGTCAATCTTTCAAAAGTTCTATTCATTTTGCTGTTTTTAACATCATGCAAATTAGCAAAAAATCTGTAATAGCGGCTTTCTTGGTGCAATAGGCTTTTTTGTAGAGGACTATCAGGAGGACATGTTTGAAAAATTTCAAGTCAATAGCACTTATGGCTTGGCAGGGAGAGCCTTTCGAAGTTCACACCCTATGTTATAGCGCCCCCATCTGACGGATCGGGATGAAATTTTTGGAGCAGCATTTGGACATCATTTATATGCAACGTACCAAGTTTTGTGTCTCTGGGTCCTTCCAGCTCGCCATAAATGAATAAAACGCAAACAATGATGGTTAATAGGCCACGCCCACTTTCACCAATCAATATGGTACTCAGGACATTTGTTAACACTCGCCCCTAGAGTATGCATACAAAATTGGGTGAAATTCCGTCCAATGGTCTTTGAGATACGCATATGTTGCATTTATAGCGCCCCCTATAGGTTGAGCTCAACATGCTTTGGCAGGCAGATTCCCAGTCCTGTTTCGAACCTACGCACCAAGTTTTGTGATGATAGGGCAAAGGGTGTGGGAGTTATGGCCAATCATGTCTAAGCCCCGCCCATTGCGACAATACATTGGTTCGTGGCGGCCATGTTTTTTGACCAATCTGGCTCATTTATAGTAGAAATATGTCTTTCCATCTCCCGAAGCGGTATTCCAAATTTGGTATCGATACAGTCAATCTTTCAAAAGTTCTATTCATTTGACTGTTTTTCACATTATGCTAATTAGCAAAAAATCTAAGTAGGCGGAGCTTCATGGTCCAAGAGGCTTTTTTGTAGAGCACATGGAGCTGGACTTGTGTGTCAAATTTCAAGTCAATCGGACGTACGGTGTGAGGGGCGTGGCCTTACCAAAAACGCATTTTCAAGCCTTAGTTACAGCGCCACCATCTGGCTGACTGGGCTCATATTTTAATAAAAGTTGATGCAAATCATTTCCAATCATTGAGCCAAGTTTCAAGTTTCTGGCCCATTCCAGCTCACGGGAATTTGAGCTCAAGCGGCAGACAACAAATAATAATAAATATAGCCGCAAGCGGCAATCCGCGGGTTCTAACCTCTTTTGCCAAAAACCGGCCACCCTGACCCTCATTCCCCGCAGTCGATGACATCGGCCACCGTGTTCCTCAAAGCTCTGTGCAACACATAGCCATGATAAGCCCCAGATTTCTCCAAATTGGGTTTTCAGCTACATGCTAATGGCATTTATAGCGCCCCCTATAGGCTGAGCTCAACATGCTCTGTTAGGCAGATTCCCAGTCCTGTTTCGAACCTACGCACCAAGTTTTGTGATGATAGGACAAAGGGTGTGGGAATTATGGCCAATAATTCCTAAGCCCCGCCCATTGCGACAATACATTGGTCCGTGGCGGCCATGTTTTTTGACCAATCTGGTTCATTTATAGTAGAATTATGTCTTTTCATTTCCCGAAGCCGTATAACAAATTTGGTGTTGATAGAGTCAATCTTTCAAAAGTTCTATTCATTTTACTGTTTTTAACATCATGCAAATTAGCAAAAAATCTGTAATAGCGGCTTTCTTAGTGCAATAGGCTTTTTTGTAGAGGACTGTCAGGAGGACATGTTTGAAAAATGTCAAGTCAATAGCACTTATGGCTTGGTGGGGAGAGCCTTTCGAAGTTCACACCGTATGTCATAGCGCCCCCATCTGACGGATCGGGGTGAAATTTTTGGAGCAGCATGTGGGCGTCATTTATACTCAACGTACCAAGTTTCGTGTCTCTGGGTACTTCCAGCTCGCCATAAATGAATAAAACGCAAACAATGATGGTTAATGACGAATAGGCCACGCCCACTTTCACCAATCAACATGGCACTCAAGATGTAAGTTGATACTCGCCCCTAGAGCATGCATGCCAGATTTGGTGGAATTCCATCCAATGGTCTTTGAGATACACATGTGTAGCATTTATAGCGCCACCTATAGGTTGAGCTCAACATGCTTTGGTAGGCAGATTCCCAGTACAGTTGTGAACCTATCCACCAAGTTTTGTGATGATAGGGCAAAGGGCGTGGGAGCTATGGCCAATTGTGTCTAAGCCCCGCCCATTGCGACAATACATTGGTCCGTGGCGGCCATGCTTTTTGACGAATCTGGCTCATTTATAGTAGAAATATGTCTGTCCATCCCCCGAAGCCGTATACCAAATTTGGTGTTGATAGAGTCAATCTTTCAAAAGTTCTATTCATTTTACTGTTTTTCACATTATGCTAATTAGCAAAAAATCTAAGTAGGCGGAGCTTCATGGTCCAAGAGGCTTTTTTGTAGAGCACATGGAGCTGGACTTGTGTGTCAAATTTCAAGTCAATTAGACGTACGATGTGAGGGGCGTGGCCTTTCCAAAAACGCATTTTCAAGCCTTAATTACAGCGCCACCATCTGGCTGACTGGGCTCATATTTTAATAAAAGTTGATGCACATCATTTCCAATCATTGGGCCAAGTTTCAAGTTTCTGGCCCATTCCAGCTCACGGGAATTTGAGCTCAAGCGGCAGACAACAAAAAATAATAATAAATATAGCCGCAAGCGGCAATCCGCGGGTTCTAACCTCTTTTGCCCCAAACCGGCCACCCTGACCCTCATCCCCTGCAGTCGATGACATCGGCCGCCGTGTCCCTCAAAGATCTGTGCAACACACAGGCATGATAAGCCCCAGATTTCTTCAAATTGGCTTTTCGGCTACATGCTAATGGCATTTATAGCGCCCCCTATAGGCTGAGCTCAACATGCTCTGTTAGGCAGATTCCCAGTCCTGTTTCGAATCTACGCACCAAGTTTTGTGATGATAGGACAAAGGGTGTGGGAATTATGGCCAATAATTCCTAAGCCCCGCCCATTGCGTCAATACATTGGTCCGTGGCGGCCATGTTTTTTGACCAATCTGGTTCATTTATAGTAGAAATGTGTCTTGTCACCCCCCGAAGCCATATACCAAATGTGGTGTTGATAGAGTCAATATTTCAAAAGTTCTATTCATTTTACTGTTTTTCACATTATGCTAATTAGCAAAACATCTGTAATAGCGGCTTTCTTAGTGCAATAGGCTTTTTTGTAGAGGACCATCAGGAGGACATCTATGAAAAATTTCAAGTCAATAGCACTTATGGCTTGGCGGGGAGAGCCTTTCGAAGTTCACCCCCTATGTTATAGCGCCCCCATCTGACGGATCAGGATGAAATTTTCGGAGCAGCATGTGGACGTCATTTACACTCAACGTACCAAGTTTCGTGTCTCTGGGTCCTTCCAGCTCGCCATAAATGAATAAAACGCAAACAATGATGGTTAATGACGAATAGGCCACGCCCACTTTCACCAATCAACATGGCACTCAAGATATTAGTTAATACTCGCCCCTAGAGCATGCATACCAAATTTGGTGGAATTCCGTCCAATGGTCTCTGAGATACGCATGTGTAGCATTTATAGCGCCCCCTATAGGTTGAGATCAACAAGCTTTGGTAGACAGATTCCCAGTACAGTTGTGAACCTACCCACCAAGTTTTGTGATGATAGGTCAAAGGGTGTGGGAGTTATGGCCAATCATGTCTAAGCCCCGCCCATTGCAAAGATACATTGGTCCGTGGCGGCCATGTTTTTTGACCAATCGGGCTCATTTATAGTAGAAATATGTGTTTTCATCGCCTGAAGCCATATACCAAATTTGGTGTTGATAGAGTCAATCTTTCAAAAGTTCTATTCATTTAACTGTTTTTCACATTATGCTAATTAGCAAAAAATCTAAGTAGGCGGAGCTTCATGGTCCAAGAGGCTTTTTTGTAGAGCACATGAAGCTGGACTTGTGTGTCAAATTTCAAGTCAATTAGACTACGGTGTGAGGGGCGTGGCCTTCCCAAAAACGCATTTTCAAGCCTTCGTTACAGCGCCACCATCTGGCTGACTGGGCTCATATTTTAATAAAAGTTGATGCACATCATTTCCAATCATTGGGCCAAGTTTCAAGTTTCTGGCCCATTCCAGCTCACGGGAATTTGAGCTCAAGCGGCAGACAACAAAAAATAATAATAATAATAAACCGGCACAATCTTAGAAGGGTTCTACCCCTTCGGGGTTAGAACCCTAATAATAATAAACCGGCACAATCTTAGAAGGGTTCTACCCCCGAAGGGTTAGAACCCTAATAAATATAGCCGCAAGCGGCAATCCGCAGGTTTTATCCTCTTTTGCCCCAAACCGGCCACCCTGACCCTCATCCCCCGCAGTCGATGACATCGGCCACCATGTTCCTCAAAGATCTGTGCAACACACAGGCATGATAAGCCCCAGATTTCTTCAAATTGGGTTTTCGGCTACATGCTAATGGAATTAATAGCGCCCCCTATAGGCTGAGCTCAACATGCTCTGTTAGGCAGATTCCCAGTCCTGTTACGAACCTACGCATCAAGTTTTGTGATGATAGGACAAAGGGTGTGGGAATTATGGCCAATAATTCCTAAGCCCCGGCCATTGCGACAATACATTGGTCCGTGGCGGCCATGTTTTTTGACCAATGTGGCTCATTTGTAGTAGAAATACGTCTTTCCATCCCCTTAAGCTGCATACCAGATTTGGTGTTGATGGAGTCAATCTTTCAAAAGTTCTATTCATTTTGCTGTTTTTCACATTATGCTAATTAGCAAAAAAATCTGTAATAGTGGCTTTTTTGGTGCAAGAGGCTTCTTTGTAGAGGACTATCAGGAGGACGTGTATGGCAATTTCAATTCAATATGTCGAATGGCTTGGCGGAGAGAGCCTTTCAAAGTTTACACCCTATGTTATAGCGCCCCCATCTGACAGATTGGGATTACATATTTGGAGCAGCATTTGGACGTCATTTATACTCAACATACCAAGTTTCGTGTCTCTGGGTCCTTCCAGCTCGCCATGAATTAATAAAACGTAAACGATGATGGGTAATGACGAATAGGCCACGCCCACATTCACCTATCAACATGGCACTCAAGATGTTACTTAATACTCGCCTCTCCAGCATGCATACTAAATTTGGTGAAATTCCGTCTAATAGTCTTTGAGATACGCATGTGTAGCATTTATAGCGCCCCCTATAGGTTGAGCTCAACATGCTTTGGTAGACAGATTACGAGTCCAGTTGTGAACCTACCCACCAAGTTTTGTGATGATAGGACAAAGGGTGTGGGAGTTATGGCCAATCATGTCTGTGCCCCGGCCATTGTGACAATACATTGGTCCGTGGCGGCCATGTTTTTTGACCAATCTGGCTCATTTAGAGTAGAAACATGTCTTTTCATTCCCCAAAGCCATATACCAAATTCGGTGTTGATAGAGTCGATCTTTCAAAAGTTCTATTCATTTTACTGTTTTTCACATTATGCTAATTAGCAAAAAATCTAAGTGGGCGGAGCTTCATGGTTCGATTGACTTTTTTGTAGAGCACATGGAGCTGGACTTGTGTATCAAATTTCAAGTCAATCCGACTTACTGTGTGAGGGGCGTGGCCTTCCCAAAAACGCATTTTAAATCCTTAATTATAGCGCCACCATCTGGCTGACGGGGCTCATATTTTAATAAAAGTTGATGCACATCATTTCCAATCATGCTATTTCCTATGCTACTGTTGTTGGTCACTCATTTAAATGATAATTTTTGATATTTAATTCATAGCAGGCATTTGCATTTAAATGTCGGCCAAACTATAGAGTTTTGTAGTAACAGAGAAACGTCACAAGGGGGCGATCGGCACATGTGAGCAACCCGTTCACAGCCACATTTCATAGTAAAAGCCTCTTGCAGGATATAAACAAACCGGGGGTTTGTTGTCTGAATTCACGTGCCTGATGCAAGGGAATTAGACAAAAGTTACACAACATATCTTAGCAGATTCTAGTCTATTCATGAATGTCTTTATTTGTATTTTTTTTATTTATTATTTATTTTCGGACTTGTTACCATATGTATTTTATCTTATGTATTTTCCCCAAATGTCATTAGTGTTTGTGGACCAAAGTATAATGTAGTAAATATTAGAGAATGAATCAGCTGTTTGATCCCCGTTTGTTTAAAGACACTTAAATAGGCCTTGATATGAAATCAGTGGAATTCGCTGTGTAGCACAATTTTTGGGATGACATGATAATTTCGTGTAATGGCAATATTAAAGCAAACAGCTGATGTTTGTATTAAAGTGTAGCTAAAGTATGCTTGGTTGGTTATTAGCTAACACATTTAAACTCTAGTCTTCAGTTCAGGAAAAAGATGCGTGCAGATGAATAAATAGATTTTCTGAAAGTTAACAAGTCAAACATTTATTTTTCAGATAAACAAACAATGGCGATAAACGGTCATTTCGAACAGACGGATAAATACAGGACCAGCTAAACCATAGTAAACACTGAATGATAATTTCTGAAGGCAATTTAAGGAAGAAACATGTAGAACTGGTAATGAACTGAAATGGTGTTAAAAACACAAGCAATTTGTAAAGGTGCTAAAAAAGGAAAAAAAAAGAGAAAAAGACAAATGTTTAACGGTGGACTTTTAAATGTGACAGAATTTAACAAGTATTAATAACAAAGACGGGGGGAAAAAGCAGATTATAGTAGCTTAACAACTGAAATCAAACTGACCTTGAAAGGAAACATGAAACACACTGAAATGAACATTTTCAGCAACAGAAAACTATGAACAAGGCATGTTTTACAAACACGAAATAGAGGGGGAGGTGCGGAAATGTTTTTATCAGCCGAAGGGGGACCCTGGAGAGATAGTTTGGGAACCACTTTTTCTGCTTTGACATAAGTAAAACTTTGAGTTCTGTCTCTGCACTTCTTTGGAAATGGTCCAAAATGTTGCACTTAATAGATTTGTAGAACACTACAAACATGCTATTTTTCAACGCTACTGTTGTGGACACGTCATTCAATCCTAATTTCTGACATTTAATTCATAGCAGACATTTGCATCCATATGTCAGTTAAAGTATATTGTTTTGTATTGACACAAAATTGGCACAAGGGGGCAATTGTAAAATGTGAGCTAGAGCTCATTGTTGTGACTCAGTACTTTCCTGGCCACATTTCACAGTAAAAGCCTGACAGGAAATAAATTGGTTTGGGTTCTGAGTTAAATCTGTTTTCTAAATCTGCCGATGGTATCTGATGAACAATGAATACAGGGATTCCATTTTGTTTTAACTATTTGTATTAACAGTTTCACACTGTAACTGAAACAGCTGAAATACACCCCATCTGAAAATATGGCAGAAAAAAAAGTAAAATAATGTATTTTCAATGGAATGAGCTATATGAATATGAAATAATATGACAATACATAGTTTTACTTATCATTACAAGTATTAATTGTCACTATATTTGAAACGGCATGAGTGTCCTCATATCCACAGGAAGGCAGGACAGCATTTCCACATCAGTGCAATAAATGTTTGATGTTACAAGACATTACATGTTGTTCATTCTCTTAACAAAGTAAATACCAAATATCCATTGAAAACACTCATCATTATAATATCAATAAACAAGAACTTTTTGCAAAACTACCAAAACACACATTTTGTTTGTGTTTGTCGTTAAGCATAAATATATATGTTGCTTGACAGATCTCTTTTTTATATGAATACAACCTGGTGTATCCAAAAGTTCCCCTTACAAAATTCAGTGTTCAAATAAAACATTCAAGATGTTGGATGTCATAAGTCAATGTCCTCAAAGAATATGTGATATTTGATTATTTTGAGCCAAACATGGTAGAACATACTAGACAATGTCATCATGAGCCCCTTTGTCTTTGCCCACACTCCTGATGTTGTATGTCATAATAGTGACTTGGGAAAGCCTGAAAGAAAATAGAAAACATTTGTAGAATTAGTAATTGTGGCACATATATGGGCAAGGTCGTTAAACAGGTAACTGAGTGATGGCCTACCTTTTCCTGATTGAAGAAGTGATCCAGTAGTTTTGCCAGGCCAAAATCCTGCATGTTGATTGTTGAAGTGCAGCCGGAGAATGGAAGTGCCCAAAGTAATGAGGAGGGCTTTCTGCACATAGTTGACGGTCTGCCCGGGGGTGTTCCAGGTGAATTTGGAGATGATGTCTGTGCTCCTAATACAGACATGATACAGATACAGACATGGCTATAATTTATGGAAACAATTTGAGGTAGATGGACATAGGATTAGCAATTGTAAATAACATATTTAGCATGAAAAGCATGTAAATGTGATCAGTGTGTTAAAATGAGTTACTTACCTTTTTATGTGGTCTTGAACTTTCAGTTGAAGGTATTTTGGACAACTATAGCTTCATATGAGTCTTTGCATTAGGATGTGGTATTCAAACAGGTGTAGGTTCCACAGTTTTTGATGGGGAATATTGGATGCTTCTCCACAGGTTAACGTTTCTGTAAGAAAATGTGTGTAATTAGGAGATATTTTGGAGACATATTGTCATTGCAATTCAGCCAATGTCATGATATAAAACATAAGGCAAAGCAAGTACAGAAAGAAAGAATGAATGATTGTTTTTCTATCACACAAGTTAACTGTACCATATTAATTAACAGCCAGTCATACAAATAAGAAAGATGTAATAACTTAACTGATGGAGATTTACCTGTTAAAGGAGAAGTAGTGTAGTTGCTGGATTGATATGGGATGCTGCCCCAGTGTGATGGTTGAAGACATTTGTGTGTGTGTGTGTCTGTGTGTGTGTGTGTGTGTGTGTGTCTGTGTGTGTGTATGTGTGGTAAGCTTCGTCATATATGAAAATGACAATAACATGGGTTGATTAACAGTGGGTGAAAGAAAGGCTACAGAAGTGCATGGTGTACCCTGCCATGTTAGATGTAATATACTGAGAGCATCAACAATCTTGGAAGTACAGGTGATCAGTTGAATTGATTTTGTCATTCGGTACAAAGTGTACACATTAGGTGTATTTCATTGCTGAGCATGTCTGCATTGAAATAATGGGTGACTCCTTTTATCTTTCATTCTTCATTTGGATCCCCACTAGCCCCAACAAAGTGGTTGCTAGTCTTTATGGGGTCCATTGGACTCTCCCAAGGTATTTCCTTTTTAGCAGAATAATGCTCAATTTTGTTAAGTGAGTGCTTGATATATAGAAGTGAAGTGTGTCCTGTTGTTCTTAAGAATATACGATAAAATTAGATGTCTACATTAAACAAATTCATATATAGTTTTTGTTTGATGCAAGAAAGAGAATAATGACATAAAAGACAAACCTTCCAATAAAACTAAATTTATATTCTGCAGATCCCAAAACTTTGAGAAGAACAGTAGAAAACCCTTTTCTCAAAAATACTATAGACATATAAAAGCAAGAGCAGAAGGCGGTTGCAGAATGTAGGCAAAAAGGGGGTGCAAAAAATAGAGGATCTATACATGGATGGTAATCTTCTTGCGTTTGAACAAGTGTGTCAGAAATACTATATTTCTAAAAAACGTTTTTTAAAACATCTACAATTGAAACATTTCATATTATCAAAATATAAGCAGATAACATCTGAACCACCATTATCACATTTTGAAAATCTCATAGTTCTCTATCAAAATGGGAGAAGACAGATTTCTTTATTTTATATAGCTCTGTTGTCACATGATAATGAGTCTACCACTGACAGATTAGAGACATGGAGGTAAGATATGCAAGAAAACATAGAAGACACTGAATGCTTAAGAGCTCGAAAAAAACAATTAATACGAGTATGAAGCTATTACAGTACAAGTGGTTCATGAGAACCTACAATGCTCCAGTCAAACTCAACCAGTGGTCCCCTGACATCCCTGACACTTGTATCAAATGTTTAGAGAAGAGAGGCACTCTGTTTCACTGTGGGACTGTCCCAAATTAAAACAATACTTGAAAACAATACTTCAAACCATAGTTGACATTGTTAATGTGGAAGTCCCTTATCAAGCAGAAGTGTGTATATTAGGTATATATCCCCCAAATTTGATCATAAATTCAAAACAGACAACTTTAATTGATTTTGGACTCCTGCAGGCCAGGAGGATGAATGCCTTATATTGGAAAAAAATAGATGTAGCTTCAAAATAGGTGTGGGTGAAGGAGATGGCATCTTGTATTGTAATGGAAGCTAACTTACATAACAAGGGGAAAGGCAGAAGAATTTGAAGCTTTGTGGAAACCTCTAATGGAATTTCTTAGCTGTCAAGGTGTACAGTGACTTTGAAATTAGTCTGTTGCTGAATATGTCTATGTTTAGTTATGTCTAATAGTCTGTTTTGATGTCTTTGTTTAAATGTTTGTCATTTTAGAAACAGTATAATCTGTCCTAAAAAATAAGTTATGTTAAAAGTATTTACAAAATGCATGTGCAAACTTGTCACAGAACTTACAGACAGATGACAATGATAATTACATTATTTAATAATGTGTACAGGAAATAATAAAAATCTACAGAACAGCAATACGTACCATTTCATGATAGCTGTAATATACTGGCATCACATCAACAAGTTTGTTAGCACAATCTTTCACGTAAACATGATCAATTAAAGTGCCTTTGTCAGTTGTTGCTGTTTGTACATACTGGGTGTAATTATGTTCAGTGAAAAATCTCACCAGCTTACCATTATCCAGTGCATTTTCATTAAAGTCTCCCAGAATGATTTTCATGCCAGGACATCGATCGATGAGGTCAATCAGTTGTTTTAGGTGTTGACAAAAGATGGCAACAGGATAACTTGAGGGTCTGTAAACAACTGCAGCAGTCAAGTTAATGGTCTTCACTTGAAATATCAAACATTCAATATTGTAGCACTTGGTAGGCCATATTAGAACATCTTTTGTCACTGAATGATATATTCCAAATCCACCATGACAGTCTTGTTTCAAGTGTTGCAATTGTGGATGAGTATTGTCATAACTATGCCCTCGAGAAACATGTGTGAACTGGAAGCCTCTAAGACAAGGCTGCTGTGGTGGATCATCAACTCCTAACCATGTCTCTGTAAGGCAAATGCAATCAGCATTTTTCATGTGAGTGTTAGTTTGAACATCTGGGAAGTGAGCCTTAAGACTTTGAGTGTTGTGCAATATGATGGTAAAAGTAGACTGTGTGTTGTTGTCTCTTGTGGAAGAGAGATGTGGTATAAATGGCTGCATTTTGCCAGTTGCTTCTGATACTTTTGCATTACAATAAATGGCAGATTCTTTAAAGTCCTTAATTGTTAAGCCACTTAGACTTGTAACACGACTTAGAGCGACATACGCTTGTCCAGAGGAAAAAACCTTGCTGAGTGACACAACAACTCTCTCAATCGTTAAGCCTTGTACTTTGTGGATAGTGCATGCCCATGCCAATCTTATTGGATATTGTCTGCGTAAGCCTCCATTACGGGTAACATTTTCTTCCTCGGGTTCTAGGACGGTTATCATTCTCCCTTCAGGGTCAATGGTGCGTGTTTTTGCCCGCTGTTTTTGACCGACCTTGGGGTCATCAAATGCCACATGGATGGAAGTTGGGAAATTTTTGTCATTGCCTTCACTATCTTGATTGGCATGTACCACTTTAGCAATAGTTCCAAAAGCACCATTTACAAGTCCATCAGACACATCAATGTTTTTCAGCAACATGATACGAGCTCCTATTCCTACATGGATATATTTCTGGAGACAAGTATTGTAAACTCTGTGATGATGGCCATCTTTTAGCTGTAGTCTTCCTGTCTCAGCATTTCTCTCATAATCACGTGCTTCTATGGTGACAGACTCTGGACATGTCACATTTAAGCGTTTCAGGTTATATTCATCAACCTCTTTATTTGTAGCATAAATGTGTAATGCGTCGTTGTCTTCTCCAGTTTCGCAACTTTTGAGCATTTCAACATCACGGTCTTGGAGAGGTGTGTCCTTTGTATGAGTGCGTATACGATTCAAGGCATGAGCAAAGTCTGAGTCCGTTTGTCTGACTATTTGAGTAAGCTCAGCAATATGGAATTCATCCTCCCATAGGTTTATGTATTTGAAGTCATTGTACAAAGCAGAACCTTTCACTGGGGGCAACTGATAAAAGTCTCCGACTGCAAGAATACACACTTTAGCAAATGCGGTGTTGTCACCTGGTTGCTTGATTTGTCTCAATCTTCCATGTACATATGTTAAAAGTCTGTGGTCAACCATAGATATTTCATCGATGATCAGTATTTCAAGGTTTCCGAGTTTTGCACGCAAAGAGTTCATTTTTTCTTCTGTCAAGTTTTTGATGGGTAGGGACAGGTCTGTTCCGATTGAAAATGTATTATGTATAGTATTTGCATTTATGTTGTAGGCAGCTACACCTGTTGGGGCTGTTAGTACAACAGTAGTGGCATCTGGTTGATCAGGGTGGAGTCTTTTGAGAATTCTAGTTGACTCATAATAAATAGCCTTAATCAAATGGCTTTTGCCTGTTCCGGCTCCACCGGTAATGAATACTTTTAGGGGCTGAGGATTCTCACCATTGACTTTCTGCAAGCACCACTGTCGAATTTTGTAGAAAACTGCGGACTGCTCCTCATTCAAAGATCGTAACAACTGTAAAGCATCAACTCTTGTCATTTGAGTTGCATTAGCCTCTATTGTGTAAACAGATTGTTTATTTGGCTGTAGATCTGGGATGTTATCATTACTGCACTGTTCATCATTTGTGTCTTTCTCTGTTAATTTTTTACATTCCAGTCTTTCAAGCTCAGCTTGAGGGCAAATCTGTGCCCATGCATCTTCCAGTTCTCCATTTTCTTCTAACATCTTTTCTGCTTCAGCTATTTGGTCTGCTTCTTTCTCAAACAGAGCCCGGTTTCTATCCACTATAGATTTGACATTTTCCAATGTGTTGTTCTCATTGTTCACAGCACCATGGTCATAGAAGTCTTTGTAAGTTTCAAACTGTGCAGGTTTCAGTTGGGAGTCCAAATAATGGGGTAAAAATAGTTGCAGTATGCTTTGGTGGTAGGCTTCAGACTGCTTCATTGGTGACAATCTAACATAACGGATCACAGCAGGTTTATCTTCATTAGTTCTTTTGGTAATAAACCCAAAGTTATTTTTCAACTAGATGACATTATTGTTATGACCTTTGGGGATTTGCGATTTAGGAAGAACTCTGTACTCTGAGGCAAATGTTGCAAGGCACATGTTTAGAAATGGTGGCATGTCTGGTCTGTTTTTGTATCGGTCCACAATGTTTTTCATCCATAAATGCTGGTCATCAGTCTGACTGTTATCATGTTGCTGTTTAAGTTGACTCAGTGGTACACTCATTCTGACAGGATGTTCACCAGTTGGTATGAACTGCGTGCCACGTGAACAGTGTTTGAGTGGTAGGCCAGTTAATCTGTAACAACATTCTTGTGCTGAAACTTGTCGGCTTTGCAAGAAAACTGTGCCAATTTTTTTCATTGACTCCTTGGCTTGTAAATTTCCATTCATGGCCTCCTTTTGAACCTGATCAAGCAGCAGTCCCATTTCCCGTTCACTTTTGAGGGCATATGAAATAATATACACGACACATGAATATGCATCAACAACAAACTGAATGTCCATGTTTGCTTCCCAGCAGCGTAGTAGATCAGGATTGTACTGGTTTATCCAAACATCTTGTGGTTTCCGTTGTAGTACGATGCTTGTCCGTTTGGTAAGCTGACAATTTGCTTTCTCAAACATTTCTTGTGATAAGCCAAAATATTGAAAAAATTCCTCAGCAGTATGGAACTTTTGTCTTTGCTCACGGTTTGGGAGGACAGTTTTCATTTGTTCAAACAGTTTCTGGACATTTTCAGTTGTCATGCCAACTGGGCGGATGTCTGGCTGTTCAAGAATTTCCCCTTCACTTTTTTCAGAGCCAGTCTCTTGTTGTCCCTCAAATTCTGCATCAATACCTGGTCTGGTGATAAATGTGCGTTCTGAGACAGGTCTTGGAAAGTTGAATCTGCAATGTATTTCTCCTTTCTTCTTCTTCTTTGAATTGTTCTTGTCACAAGATTTTGCATGGTATTCACTATGTTTTTGCACATCAATTAAATCCAACAATTCCGTATCAGATGGCATTTGACATGTGACATATTTATCACAGAACTCTACAACTTTTGCATCAGAGTCTTTGTCTATTTTTGGAGCTTTGTCCACCCAAAATAATGCATGTATGTGGGGTGAGCCACGCATCTGAAACTCCACTCGATAAAAGTAATCTGTGATCTTGCCTATTGGTGCTGCTCGGCTCTGGAGAACATCTCTTAAGAAGCAATGCCATCGGTAGTCAAACATCCTGGCTGCAGTTACTGGATTGCATTTTAATAATACACATTTTTGTTGCCACGAAAGGTCTTCCGGGTTCACTTGTTTACGTTCTTGCCTTAACATAGCATTCAGCATTTCAGGCCATCTCATATCGGCAGAGCTAAATGAACAGAACCATGTAGGAATACCGAGCTGCCTTATCATTGCAAACAAATCTTTCTGTGCTGATTGCCAAAATGGAGGTGTTCCTCTGATAGGCCTGAGAAATTTGTAGCCCTCATCAAAATGCAGAATCTTTTTCAAAGATTCTGGGTCTGTAAGCATGTCTGTGGTAACCTCTTGTGTCAAACCTTTGTCTGTTCCTTTTCTCAGTGCTATTGACACATTTGACAAAATTTGATTCAGTTCTGACATATATTGAGCATAGAATAAATAGTCAGTGTTCTGAGCAAAGCGGCCGTCTGCATTAAGTATTCGTTGATTGAAATATTTGTGTAGAGTTATTCTTTCTGGGCGCTCATCGTGAAAAGTTGGTGCTCCTTTCGGAAATAAGACTGGGAAACATTTGGGTTCATTTGTACCATCAGACAACAGGCTAATTGGAGAATTTGCTTCTGCTGGGGCAATGGATACAATGCCATCAAAATGCTGATCTAGTATCTCTTGACCCAAATCCACAGGTTGTAAACAAGATGATGCAAACATCCCATGCTGGTCTTTAATGTGTGAAAAATCTTGTATTTCTGGTGCATCATCATCATCCTTGTCAGAGATGTCATTATCAATACAAGTTTCAACTTTTTCATCACTTTCTCTCATCTCATCTTCATTTGTTTCATTCTCCGTTTCCTCTAATGTATTGATCCAGTTTGCATTAATACTCACATCCTTGTACCATGTATTATTGAGTATCAGATAATTCAGACCATTTTTTATATTTCCAGTATCCACGTGCATGTCTTGATAGTGTCCTTTGTAGGTCAATTTACGTTTCAGTTTCATCCTCACCATTTTATCCTCACTTTCATCTCTTGGCAAAATGCTGGTCACATGCGATAGATTGGATGGCACACACACAGTTGGTCCTTGCACAGAGTTCTGGCCTCCCTTTTTCAAAGGTATGAGTCTAATAAAGGGAATGTGCAGACAAATGAGGTGCTGTTCCAACTCATTGAGACATTCTAGCTCAGGTGGAATGGGTTTCAAATGCAAGTTGTTAGCAACACTCTGAACAGGCACTTTTCCCTTCAGAAGATGTCTGTCACATGTATGACAGATCCATAATTTGGAAAAAGTCTCGTCTTGAAAACTGCATGTTTTTCCACAGGATTTATCACATACATGCAAATAAGTACTTGTTATACATTTATCAGCAAGCGCATTGCCATCAGAACCCACTGCAGAATATGTGTTTTTCATACAGCATTTGACTTGTTTCCTGAAGAGAAGTCTGTGACAACAACAGCAAACATATTCTGGACCATTCTTTACTGTTTTACGGAAATCCTCTATGACACAAGTAATGTCAAATTTCCTGTCCTTTTGTTTTTTAACACTGATATGTTTTGCACTTTTAACTGCATCTCTGAATTTTTCATCAGTGTGATACTTATGCACATAATCGTTTCTTTAGATCTGGTGTATTTGCATATCTTTTCTTACTCTGGTCACGAACATGTTGTTGAAACACTGGGTCAGAAGCATATCTTTCCTTACTCTGGTCACGAACATGTTGTTGAAACACTGGGTCAGAAACATATCTTTTCTTACTCTGGTCACAAACATGTTGTTTAAACACTGGGTCAGAAACATATCTTTTCTTACTCTGGTCACGAACATGTTGTTGAAACACTGGGTCACAAACAAATCTTTTCTTACTCTCGTCACGAACATGTTGTTGAAACACTGGGTCAGAAGCATATCTTTCCTTACTCTGCTCACGAGCATGGTGTTTATACTCTAAGTCTGTATGGTACTTTTTGTGACTTGCTTTTATAGTGGAATTTTTGTATTGCTCATCTGTTGCATATTTTATTCTTTCTCTTTCTAGATGTTTAGCTCTTCTCGTGACATATGTTGCTTTTCTCTTATCTGAAATCTGCTCTTTGTTGGCTGCATAGGTTTCTTCCAGAGCCTTCAATTTCCTCTTTCTTGACCAACAATCTGCACTATGTTGTTCTTTCTTTGTCTTTCCATCTGAACTTTGTTCATCCTGACTTGCCTGTTTATCAAATGATGTACATATGGAGTCATTGTGTGCATCCTTTACACATGTCACAACATCATAATGATTCCCATTCTTGTGATTCAGGTAAATAGCCTCAGCACTTTTGTTTCCTGCTTGATGGTTACCTGGTATGTGAATGCATGGGTAATGATTCCATCTGTCTGCATTAAATGTGTATATGTCAACCTGTAGTACGTTAGCAGCTGCCCAGATTTCAATCTCAGTGGCAAAGGAACCTGAGCATTTCATTTTTGAACTGTTTAAATGATCTGGAATAGAGGAACGTCCGGCTCTCAAGTAGTTGTGGAACTCTGCTGCATGCGTTTCCAGGTGCTGAATGATTCCCCGGCGCAGTTTCATGTGTCCATTCTCACTTTCTGAAATGGCATAGGATAAAGCTCGGAAGAAACAATTCCCATCACCTTCAATTGATTTAGTTTCACAGACTCTTCCCATAGCTGGCATTTCCTGAGGTGGCAGCTGCTTTGTATTCTCACTTCTCACACCCATCTGTGAACAAAGTCTTCCTTTTGTCACTGCACTCAGTGGTTTGTATGAAAATGACATCTTGGATACATTTGTTATTTCAATATCTGCATTTTTATCATTGTCATGGCCATGTGATGCATTCATAGCACTCAGTTGGTGGGTTGTTTGTGCTTGCTTGCATATTAGAATTAGTTACTTCAAAATCCCTTTTCTTTTTAGTCACATGTTCATACATAGAGTTTGTGCATGTGGCAGGTCTCTTATGTTCTCCCTTCAACACAGCACTGTAAAGAGGTCTGTCTTCTTGGCTTTTGTTGACATTGTGGCTTTTCGCAGTGTCTTCCTTGGTGGTTTGCATGTCACAATGTTGCACCTTGTCACCTGTGCTTCTCACCTTGACGCCTCTGACCTCAAATGGCATGTCTTCAAGTGTGCGGTAATAGGGAAGCAGTTGTTGGGCCAGGTTCTCCATGTGCAAATACAGTGCTCTGTAGTCAGAGTGATAAACAACCACAGCTTTACCTGTCTCTCCATCCACATGACCTTGAGAGTTGCGTTTGTGAGGATCAAATACAGCAAAATAATGGCACTGCTTAACAACCACACATGTGTAACTACCAAAAGTGACAAAGCAGGCATCATGATCCATCAATGCTCTCTGAATTGCTATGTCCAGTGGTACATTAATATCTCTCATATCTGAATCATCAGGCTCATCAAAGACACCAAGTGCACCACTGAAAGCTGGACCACAATTTATTGTGAACTGTGCTGTGTTGTGATCTTTCATTACATATGCATTAGGCAACTCATCAAGAAGCAGATACCCACTTTTCCCACTTATTTGACCACTATCTTTAAGAGTAGTGTATAACTTGTTGCCTTCAAGAAGAACAGTGTCAACATCATTGCTCTTCCTGTCATCACTCCAGGTTGTTATACTTTTCAACTCATTCATCACTGCTGCTAAACTGTTAGCTACACACTGTTTGCCAGCATTATCCCCAAATTGGTGGTGGAGCTGTGAGAATGACCCTTGTATGAAAAACTTTACAGGTGCTTGGGCAATACTTTTTCCAACAGGAGCATTTTCATCAGGGTGGTTTTCTGCAAGCCTGGATTCAGCAGTAGGCTCCTTAACAGCTTCAGTCATGGTGCCAGGGACCTGCATTTCAACACATTGCTTAAGGACAGGAACATCAGACATGTGATTATTCTGTTCAAGAGCATTGGCAGACTTGGGAGGAGATTGAGCAGAGGGAGGCAGAGTGTGATCAGAGACAGGCAGAGGTTGTTCAGAGGTTTTGTCAGAGTTTTGCGCTTTTTCAGCATTTTTCAGTGTTTTCTCAGAGTTTGTGCACGCTTCTGCAGCGTATTTCTGCGCTTTTTCAGCATTTTGGCTCGCTATCACAGCGTACTGTTGGGGATGGATTTCTCCAGTGCCCGTACAGCTGGGGTCATCAGGTGGAGGCTGGATACTGGACTGCTTGCGAGCAGCCCAGGTCTTCCTCATGGCCTCAGCACGGCGGTTCACTTTCGGTGGCATCTGAAAGACATATGGGCAAAGCAACCCAATATTTATAACTTATACTTCCATTCCCACATCATTACTCACAAGTGTGACCTTGAATCCACTTGCAATCAAT